>JACAXG010000002.1:3809-230620 GCA_018881555.1 Amblyornis subalaris | reverse complement strand
CTGATAAGGGGTTTGTCTGTTCTCTTATGGTTGCCGTTTAACCGTCTTGTTTTATATATATATATATGTATATAATTTATATAACCCTAGTAAAGAACTGTTATTCTTTTTACCACATCTTTGCCTGAGAGCCCCGTAATTTCAAAGGTACAGTAATTTGGAGGAGGGAGGGGGTCATTCCTGTGCTCAAGGGAGGTTTCCCACCTTCCTCAACAGACACCTGTCCTTCAAACCAGGACAGCTTATAACTAGACTTTTTTGTCAAGCCCATGTTCAAGTGCATACCCAAGTTTATGTAAACAGTAATTTTGACTTTCAAGGCACCAATCTTTCCCTAATTTACTGAAAAGATGTAGAGGACCCAGGTTCTCACTTAAGAAGAAACCCAGTGTGAAAGAAAATTGCTGTTACTTACAGTAGTTATGTTGTAACTCTATTACATGTTTATTTTAAATTTTGTCTGAGAACTTTAAATTTGTGTCCCCATTCAAAAAAGTGGAAAGATGGTAAATAATGTTGCATCTTGGTGCAATGTGTTAGTAAAACCCTTCTAGTGAAACCCTTTTAGTGAAACCATGAGAAAATTGAGTTTATGTATGCTCATGGACATATAAATAAGTTTCTGCAGTGATCTGGTACAATGAAAATCTGAATGAGCTGTTTACAGTCTGCATAAGATAAGGATGACTGAAGTCTAGGAATAGTCTACAAATGGTAATATAAAATATTGAACAGGTACCAAATGTAATGTTCAAAATTTAATTCAGATTCTCCAAATAAATCAGGTTCCTTACTGTGATCATAGGCATAATTCATCAACATCTAGCAGTCATTTGATACCAACTTTACATTCACAGTCTTCTAAAAATTCATCCAAAGTAGCACTGAATGTGTGCCATCTTTCAGTTATAGGTAATATAGCTGATAAACAGTTTTACTGAGCAGCTCTTCCTGCCTTTGGCTAACAAGGAAAGCCTATTTGGGAGTTTTAGCTGTTACTCTAACTAATCATGCTTTTAAATTACCAAGACAAAATTAAACCCCTCTATTCTTACATTGATGCAAAGCAGGTTCATTTACCAGACTGAGAATATACCATTCTTATCACTCAGGACATGTTAGTTATATAAGCTTAGCCCTGAGTATATGGAGTAATTTATCTTCCTGAAGCCTGTGAAAGCAGCTGAAAACTGAACTTCAGTTTAATTTTTCTACATGTGTCCTCTGCTAATTCCTACACTGGGTGGCAAGTCATACTGTCAGAGAAATCTGTTATGATAATCTTGCATGACCTCCTGAGTAATTTTAAACAGATGTTTAAAATTTCCTAATTTCCAGTCAAGAATTACTTTTTTTAAACTGGAACATAAAGCTATTTGGTTATAGTATGGCCTTTTATGCTAAGAAAAACCTGTTCAGCAGCAAAAGGTGATTTTATAAGATGGCAATTGCCTCCATTTCTTGGCAAAACTAATAGTAAAAATCTCAAATTTTTATTTTTATTGCTCACAAATCTCTTTCCAGTATTTTAACTTCCATTACAATATAAGGACACTAGAACAAAGCCTAATATTCTAGCAATAGACTCATTATGTCATAGAGACAGTTAGTACTAGTATCTTATTTCTGCTTAATATTTCTTGTTTATATATCCAGACATGCCATTCAAACTGGAAATAATTATAACCATATCTTACAAAATTTTGTGTTGCCATACAGTAATATTATCTAGTTTGATGACAAAGGAGCTGGTTCATACTGAATTGAAAATTTTGTAAGTTCTGTGATACACTGAGTTGATTTTTGTTGCTGATTTTTGCTACATGTTTTCTCTGGTACTGATTTGCCTTTTGGTGTTACTGCATAATTATTTTATACATTAGATAGCTGTTATGTTAGATACTTTATTTCAAAGTATATATGCAAATAAAGATATTGGGTTAGAAACTGTAAGGCTGTATCAAACTTCAGGCTTCAGCATCTGAAGCTGCAAATCTAAAAATAGCCTTACTCTTCCAACCTCTCTGAAAATCAACTTTGTTTTTAAACTGCAGGAATTTGCATTGCACACTAAATTCTGGAGTTTTACTGACTATCTATACATCCCAGATTTCATTCCACTTAAAAACTTTGTGCAAAACAGATGGAGTTAGAAAGTAAGTATATAACAAGAATGAATATTTTTGTAGCTGACATCATGTGATTTTAATAAGACGATTCTACAGTAAAAAGCTGGGGATTTACTCTTCCTAGTTTTTACCTATGGATAGGTTGAGATCAATGTACATGACATAAATCACTGTGGCTAAAAAGCATATTTTGAACTTGCTTTCATTACATTTTATTTGGGGACATGGACAGACCACTACTGCATTTAATTTAGTTACAATGCACAGGAAACAATAATATTGTATCTCAACAGAGAAGCTGAAGTATATTTTTCATAGATACGTAATAATACGTAAGTATTGATAAATTATATTACTAATTTCTGTGAGGATTTATTTGTGTAATTTAAAATTAATCTTGCTACAGTTTACTGTCTTTATTTTTGGGTGGGGATCATTCTACCAGAGTTTAAATACCGAGGCACAAGTACCTCAGTTTTGCTCCAGTAAATTCTTCTTAGCCAATCGTCTTAGTCAACAAGTATCTGATATTGTCAACACCAATTTGCACCTGACACTGTGTTTGGTGCAGACCAGTAGTAAGAGGAAGACTTTTGCATATTTTGGGTCGTGAATTTAAACCCACTGGTTTCTGATTACAGTTTACCAAGTCATATTTCATGATTAGCTGAGAGAATTCTTCCACAAGATGACTTCGCCATGTTCTGGTCCATGCTTCTAAGGTATGAATGCACCTAGTTAAATCTGCAGTGTTCTTCATTGTTCTTAAGAAAAAACCAATGGTTCATGTTTCAATTCACTAAGAGGAACAGTACCATAAACCCCTGCCATGGTTTAGGGATGATATTCTCCAATTTAGTACTCCCACTAAAACCATGCACCGCTCCTCTTCCCCCCTTCAACTGAAAGCACAAAACGCAAAGATCATGAGTTGGGTTAAGAACAATTTACTGGAAACAGCAATGAGATGAAACAAACAGTAACAGCAACAATACCAATGACAGAGGGTATAAGTCAAGAACCAATTCATGTGCACACCCTGCCCTCCCATCAGCCCCCAATAACAGACAATACCAGATGGTTCCCTCTGTCATTTTTCTCAACCAGAATGAAACCCTTCTTCCGGATGAGAGTCCCTTTCCCCTGTCTCTGGCAATGACCCGAGGTGGTATAGAATAACCTCTGTGTCCTAGCCATGTCCCCTCATGGCTACTGCAAAAATTAACCCTGTCCTGGCTGGAATCAGGACAACCTAAATTTGTTTCTGAGGTCTACACACCTTGATCTTATTCAGTGTCAAATCTGTATTTCATTTGTTCACTATTCTGTTTCTCTTCTCCTTTTTTTTTTTTGTCTTAGCTTTCTCATTTTCATTTCCCAAATACACAGTCAAAACAGAACAAATACTGTGAAATGTTCCTGTCCCACTGTGCTTTACAAGTGCTTCACTTGACAGTGATTCATATTTATATCTCACACCTATATCTTGGGCTATTGCCAGTGATGCACTATTTATGATGAAACGGGTTCACTATTCTCCTCCACAGAGTTCTGAACACTCACTTGACTCTTTCCTAAATCTCTATACTTAAAAAATTTATCTGAGGACACAACAGCTGCAAAACAGTGCTGTTTAGAAAAGGGTATATTTGCCTGTAGGAAGTCCACTTTACAAAGTCACTTTATATGTAAACATGCCAGAAATATATATTTCTGCATATATTTGAGAAAAATAAATCCCCAAGGATTTGCCTAATCATAATAAGAATTTTGAACATCTTTTCTGAGTCACCAATTAAAAAAATATTAGTTGGGAGTTTTTTAATAGTGTGAAGTGGGTAACATGCACAGACATTGAAAGAAGCCAGGGCATTCCACACCTTTTGTTCAAAAGCTTGGGCTAGATTCCCAAGTTTTCTGGTAGAAATCTGACTGGAATTGTGTTTGTTTAAAATGAAGTTATGGTCCTTTTGTGCAGACTCTCACGGTGTTGCATTTTTGCATTTTTTATTTATCTTCTATGAACCTCAGTGGATTTTTTTATATTAAGACATGCCAAAGATGTGGCCATATTGCTTACACAGCCATGCCTTTTAGAAAGTGCTTTCATAATTGTGAACTTTTCAGTAGCTGCTGAAAATATCATATTTCATTGTGATATTCTATTTTATACTCTGTAGTTCTCCTGTAATCTCGCCTAAAATCATCAGTACTTTACATCTGACCTTGTGATAACATTTGTTTGAGTGTCGTGGTAGTTTGACCTGGTGTGGAGAAAATCTGATTGGTGAAAACAGGTGATGGACAGTTGTTTACGCCACTCGATATTCAGGAAACGCCTCTGTGGAGAGATGTTTAATCAAACCACCCAGGAAGTAGGTGCCCTCTTGTTCCCCTGCTGCACCCACAGCGGCAGGGTCCCTCAGACTGGGCTCTCTGGCCCAGCCCGGTGGGGGCCCGGCCCCTACCACCCCGCTCTGTCTGGACCTGAGAGAGAGCTGGCCTGTTGCCATCTGGGCCATGGAGGGGCCAAGCCAGGCAGAAGCCAAGATGAGCCAGCAGGATGCAGGAGCTGGGACTGCCCCCCCCCTCTTTTTCCTCCCACAAAGATAGACAAGGTGAGATCAAAAAGAGAAGGACTTGGGAGTGGAAGCACTAATTGCAGTAATAAAACTGCTGTAAACTGCTGTGAGCCGCCAGCTTGACCAGCGCAGCTCGGGGGGAGAGACTGCCCCTCCCTTTCGCTGATACTGACCAGAGATGCAGCCGTATGACCAGAGGGGAGAGAGCAGACGAATATTATCTGATGTTAACATGTAAACTCCATAAAATTCTCCTGCAAGCATGTTCTGCAAATATTAACCTCTCTTCCAAGCCAGAGAGAAAGGAAAGCAAGTCATGTGAAGGGACTAAATATGGCGACCAGCAGCTTAACAGAAGAGAAAGAGGAAGTGGCAGAGAAGAAGCCATTTTACCATCGAGACCCACCTTTCTGTAAGCTGTGAAGTGAGTGTAATAGAACCAAACTATGTTTCTCTGTAAATCACAAAATACAAACATGCGGGGATCTGGAATTCACAGCCTGAGAATAAGAACACTTTATGTTGTGAGCAGATGAAATTGCAGTTTCTAGAGATTATGAGAGAGAGAGAGACTGTACTTCTACCTCTTTTTAGGCTGGAATGACTTGTCCTTAAAAAGCTTAACCCCATCGGATTTTTCTTGTGACCCACGAACTGCAAGTGTATTGCAGGAGAGAAAATTCACCACTGCAAAATCTGGGCAGGCTGTGGCGTTTTCCTGAAGGTTTGGAACCATGCTGAAGACACTCCATAGGGAGCTATCTTCTGTGGGGAGGATCCCACGGCATGACAGAAAGAACTCTTTATCCCATAAAGTGGCAATAAGAACTCTTAATCAAAAAGATCAGAATCCCATGTTTAATGTCCTTTGCGTGATCAGTGAGAAAGATTGGGATGTATTGGGAGGAGAATAGTATTTGTATATTATGCCTTAATATTTTTATTATTATTATTATTATTCTTTCCATTCTTAGTAGTATTAGTGAATAAAACTATTTTACCATATTTCAAGCTTGCAGCCTTGTTTCTGCCATCTTATATCCTCTGAAGTATATAATCATGGGAGTCTGGGGTCTTCCCTCAGGCCCAACCATGACAATGTATGCCTCTCTGAACATACAGGGCAAAACTCAAAATGCAGTTGTTAAGTGGAGAAAACATCAATTACCTAAACAAAAAAATCAAACATTTTCAGAAGCAGAAGTCTCTAGGGAGAGCTCTCCTTTAGCACAGTTAAATGTAGTTGTAATAAAAATTGTAGGTGGCTGTACAAAATATTTGCTTTTAAAGCTAAACTACTGGGATAATAAACATCAAATAAAATATCATTACAAGTATGGTTTGAATCATCTGGTAATTTGATTAAGATCTAAGATAATCATTTCAATGCAACCACATGCAAAGCTGTCTATGTAAGAATTTTTATGGGAAGTCTGCCTCGAAAAGCACTAACTCAGAGGCTTAACTTTCTTTGGAGATACCTTCCTCATACTGAGTGAACCACTGTGGTACCAAATACTAATTAAATACTTATAAAAAGAGAAACAAGTAGTGGATGGAGAAATCAGTCTTCCTTTTCCTTCTGCAGCACTTGAATGAACAGCCCATAGGAGTCTGCCTCTGCTTGTGGTGCCAGCTCATTGAAATGAATGGGAAACTCCTGGAAAACCTCTAACTAGAAACACAGATACAGTCAAGTATGCACAATGGGAAAAGCAGTACTATGTGAGACTTTGGAAGTGTGACCTATTTGCCCTATTAATAGGTCGTAGAAAACTCCTCTCGTTACTATGTATCCATGTATAAACCTCTGAAAAGATGGGAGAAGTCTGAGATTGAAGTCAAAGAAATTATGCTCGAAATAGATTTCCTAAAAAGGAAGATAATTGCTAATCAGATAGGGTTAAATAGAAAGAGAATAAATTTATATTAGCTGCACTTAGGAATTCACAGACATGTTAGAGGTCTTGCATTAAGACAAGTTAGTTTTGTCTGGGTTGCCATGAGAGTTACTAACCTAAGACCAACGTCAGTGCGCTGGATCGTGCAGCGTTACTTGAGTAATACAAAATAATTAATCTAGCAATGGTATAAGCTCCACCACAGTAGTCTAGACCCCTGCAGCCCATGGAGGATGATGGTGGAACAGATATACACAGTGCAGCTTCTGGGGAACTCCACCCCAGAGCAAATGGTTATGTCTCATATTGCAACAGGTCTTACTAAATAGTTTGTCCCCATCTTTCTTATGTGCTCTCTTGAAGTAGAGAAATGCCACAATGAAATCTCTCCAGAGCCTCCTCCAGTTTGAACAACTCCAGCTCTCTCAGACTCTCCTCATAGGAGAGGTGCTCCAGGCCTTTGACCATTTTTTTTGCGGCTCTTCTTTAGACCCACTCTAACAGGTCCAAGTCCTTCTTGTACTGAGGACTCCAGAGCTGGACACGGTACTTGAAGTGGGGTCTCACCAGAGTAGAGTGGAGTGGCAGAACCACCCTCCATGACCTGCTGGCCATACTTCTTTTGATGAAGCCCAGGTTGTGGCTGGCTTTCTGGGTTGCAAACTGACATTGCCAAGTCATGTTTTGCTTCTTGTCAACCAGCACCTCAAGTCCTTCTTCTCAGGGCTATTCTCAATCTGTTCTCTGCCCAGCTAGTATTTGTGATTGGGATTGCATAGACTCACATGCAGGAGCTTGCACTTGGCTTTGTTGAACTTCGTGATGTTTGCACAGACTCTTTTCTCAAGCTTGTCAAGATTCTTCTGGATGATGTCCGCTTCAAAATGTCATTCAGCATGGTGTCTTCTGCAAACTTGCTGAGAGTGCACTCAATCCCACTATCTATGTCATTGATGAAAACATTATGTAGGACCTAAGAGAAACCTTTTCCTTTCTGAAGTAGCAGAAAGCATACTCCAGTAGCAATGCTATACTTCTTCTGGAGGAGTATGAAACTCCAACTGTGATTGGAGACCAGAACCGCTGTGATTCTAGTTTAGGTTTTGGAGTTTTGCCCATTTCTGTATTAATTTTTACAGATTAAAAGCCCCACTAAGTTTACGTGATCAAGGTTTGTGGGTATACAGGATAAAGTAAAATATTACTGGTATGTGTATATATGTTCTATATGTCTACAGAGACAGGTGATGTCTAAACCTGAGGTGATACTGATTCTCATACTAACGTGTCTCTGAACACCTTTACATATATTTGATCCTCCTAGGCAAGAATTGTAGGGTGAGGTTATAGGACATCATGAATTCACTACATTATTGACAACAATATGGGAAGAACTGACTGATCTCTACTATTAAAATGTAGACACTCTTAATTCAAAGATCTCCTCCATGTCACGAATACCATTAGCAGTCTAATGTAACTGTCTTCCCTTCCTGGAACCCATATGCAGCCAGGAGAAATCAAGATGAAAATGTTATCATCTCTTTATACCAAATGACATTTTAAGTGCAACTGTAAGTATTATAAGCCTATCTGATGTCATTTTTTTAGGTTTTCTTATTTATAGTGTGCAAACTAAACTGACACACTTACCTGACACACTGAAAACACACTTGAACCACTATTTTAAGCTGCAAGTCATCAAGCCTATGTCTGTGTGGCATGTGGATATAGTTCTAATAGGACTTATGCAAAGATAGGAAAGGAATAAGTACATTTTAATTAGAATGAATGTAAGAATAACAGATCAAATATATTGTGTCATATCTGTTTTACGGAAACTATTGAGGCCTTTAAAAAGGTTCAGTTAATTAAATTAATCAAGTCATGGCTTGAACAGATGTAGGAGGTATTAGCATGGACAGAAAAGAAAAATGAGAGAATGACCTGCTGTATCTGTCTGTACAAGGAGGTTTCAGATAAATGCATACAATTCACCTATGGCTTAATTGTTTCAATGGTACAGCACTCAATTCTGTGGTTAAAAAAGAAGGAAAAAAGAAAAAAAAGAAATTTAATGAGCTGTTCCAGCAGTACAAGTAATTGCTTTCATTCTCATTAAAACTAATACAAGTTAAGTTCTACAGGACACAGAAGACTCAGGACCATATTATATCAACTAAAAATGCATAGTTGCATTGAAGCTGAAGTGCAGTGCAGCTGAAGCTTTTCTGACATCATTGATAGGGCTTGGGCTTTATTTTATTTCTGGGGAAAAGAGTTTGCTATACTCTGCTTCTTTTGGTTGTTTTTCTAAGTAAAAGTACACTAAAATAATGTTACTGCTAAAAAGAAATGCACAGTCAGTGGTTTGCACATTGATATTAGATTTATATATTTTTCATGGACTTTCTATTCCTGTTAAACACTGTAACTAATTTCTCAGCTTTTTAACTCATGTGAATTGTAATTAATAGAGTAGTATCACTAAAATCTGTGTCTTATATGATAATAAGTATATGATTTTGGCAAGTTAATACTTTCTGACACATTCTGAAATGGAATTCCAAAAGAATTTGTTTTCCTTCCTTGCTTGAAAGATGAAAACATCATATATGGACATTTAGTCTTAGCATGTAGAATCAGTCTGTGACCTGTCATTATTGGGGCGGACTGACACCAAATAGGAGTACACCACTGGAATGCAACACAATTTTAAAAAGTGAAGGCATGTTTGTAAAGATAGGTTGAATTTAAATAGTGTAGTCCAGTTTTGAATAATTG
This sequence comes from Amblyornis subalaris, assembly GCA_018881555.1. Taxonomy (NCBI): domain Eukaryota; kingdom Metazoa; phylum Chordata; class Aves; order Passeriformes; family Ptilonorhynchidae; genus Amblyornis; species Amblyornis subalaris. The sequence continues at coordinate 221,224 of JACAXG010000002.1, read as the reverse complement.
CTTCCATAAAGACAAGGACAGGGAAAATTGGCTTAATAGCTTTCTCTATAAAATGATTGGAGCTATCCTGAACATCTGTGATCTTGCACTACTAAAGTGATCCCATTGTAAAACAGTGAAAAGGACAGCATACAGGTCCATGACTGAAATGACTGTAGGATTTTAGTCTAAAGACCTTCGCAGTGAGAACGTATGGTAGTCTCCATAAGATAGAAGACTGGTGCAAAGAGGAGGCCAACCTGTTTACCATGTCTACAGTGGAGTGCTGTGTTCAGCTCTGCAGAACCCAGCACAGCAAGGACATGAACCTGTTTGAGCTAGTGCAGATGAGGGCCAAAAAATTCTTAGAGCTATGGAACACCTCTCCCATGAGGAAAGGCTGACAGAGTTGGGATTGTTCAGCCTGGAGAAGAGAGGGCTCCAGAGTGACCTAAGTGCAGCCTTTCAGTACCTGAAGGGAACATACAAAAAACACTTCTTGATTTTCACAAGAGCATGTAGTGACAGGACAAGGGAGAATGGCTTCAAACTGAAAGAGGGTAGGTTTAGATTAGATATTAGGAAGAAATTGTTTCCTGTGATGGTAGTGAGGCACAGGAACAGATTTCCCAGAGAAGTTGTGGATGCCCCATCCCAGGAAGTGTTCCAGGTCTGGTTGAATGTGACTTTGGGCAACCTGATCTAGTGGGTGGCATCCCTGCCCATGGTGCGGGAGTTAGAACTAGACAATCTTTAAGGTCCTTTCCTGTCCAAACCATTCTATGATTCTGTAGAGAAGGGCTGAAAATTAAATTCAGCAAGAAAGTTTCCAGTTAGAAATTGAGAAAAATATTACAACAGTAATGATAATGAAGCGCTGGCATAGACTGCTTGGAGAAATATTGTGGAATCCATCAGTGGATGGGTCTTTAAAAACATATTAAACCAGTATAAGTCAGGAATTATATCTCCTTGGATGAGAGGAATAAAACGTAAGTCTTCTCAAGGTCCTTTCTGACTTGCTTTTATGAGAAGTCAGAATGAATACTTGATTAAAATTACCTGATTGTTCTCAGGAGGAGAATTTGCAAAATCAAGGAAAATAAGTAAGAAACAGATGGGAAATATGATTTTGCCCGGAGATGGAATTAGAATTCCTTGGTTTATAGGTTTAATTTGAGGGATAAAATTTTTCTGTGATTCACTGAGTTTGTAAGTGTGAATTTCTGTACTTTTTACTTTTCTTGTTCTAATTCTGTATGTTGGAATGATACATTTTTAAATGACAGTACATTAAGTTTTTTTAATCTTGTGTCTGCTATGCATTCATTGCCATTTCTAACTGAAATGACCTGAGTTTGAGTTTCCATTGTATTAACTCACAGATACTGAGGAAATATTAAAACATGTTTTTAACTTGCAGTCTGTCATTGCAGTGCAACAGTAGGATATAGCTGATTATACCATCTCGGCAACACAACAAAGGGAAATGATACAAGTTGAGTAATACCAAGTGGCAAAGACTGAACCTTCATGCATTCTGTCATTATTTTTGTCCCTGACTTAATGTGAGAGTGCCTGCATGGTCCACCCTTGATAAATGTCATGGATGACAACACCTGTTATGTTGTGGGTGTAAGTAGTGTGTGCGCATCCAATATACTGTCTGGAACATGTTTGCCCAAAACCAGTTGTCTTAGAGTGAAAAAAGCACCCTGGTCACCTCAAGTTATCCTGATTAACATGGAAATGGCCACCAGCTTTTGTGTCTGTAGTCTGTGTTGTCTGTGTCCAAGCACTTGCACTGCTTAAGAAAGCACAGGAAAGACCAGAGAGGAAAAAGGAGGAAAAAAAAAAAACAAAAAAACCCAAAACAAAAGAAAAAAATTACAGAACACAGCTGTGAGAGACAGCCCTGTGAACAACAAGAGAAGGAAGTGGGGAAGAAGGTGCACCAGGTACCTGAGCAGGTATCTACAATGTAGCACATTAAGGACCTAATACCTGAGAAGGAAACTGAAGCCCATGAAACAGCCCACGATTAAACAGGAAGAAAAAGTGAGGAGGAAGAGACAAATTTATGGGCTAACCGTAACTCCCTCAGTCCCCCAACATCCTACGTTGCTTGGGGAGTGGGGGATAATGAGGAGTCAGGAGTGGAGGAGTAAATTTGAGCCTGGAGAAAGGGAGGAAGAAATAAGGTATTGTTTTGATTTTGTTTTTGCTTCTCAACATCCAAGTCTATTTTAATTTTTTCCCAAAGTGAGTCTGTTGTGTCCATGACAGTAATTTACTAAGTCATCTCCCTGTCTTATCTCAGTACAGGAGCTCTTCCGCCTTATTTTATCCCTTCGTTCTGCTGATGAAGAAGAGAGAGAAAGACTGGTTGTGAACTTGGCAGACAGTCAAGGTCAAACCAGGGAATTACGGGAAGGCACTAAAAATTAGTGGACCTGAGAGCAAACCTGAAAATATTTAAAAGGCCGGGAAGAAGCCTTGAAGTGGGATTAGGAGAAGTGACCCTGATCGGACACTGCCAGGTGTCACCCTGTGGCATTTGTATTCCTGCCTAGGCCAGGCCCAGCACCTCCCAGTTGGACTCAGGAACAGCCTTCACCCAGCCAGTGACCCACAGTGCAGGAGCAGCACGGGTGCACAGCTTAACAGGATGCATGTGGGGCTGCACGCTGCTCCTGCCCATGGCTTTTTCTTTAGCTGGGCATGGGCAGTGGCAAGGGTACATGCTCAGCTGGAGCACCTGCATCGCCACAGGAGGGTCTGCACATGGAAACCTGCACCCACACTCTGGAGTGAGGGTATGTGTAAGCCACAGTGGTAAGGATTGCATACAAATGTGTGTGTGTGTGTGTGTGTGTGACTGTGATCTTTAGGGATTACTTATATAAGTGTGTTTAGCAAAAAAATAGGTCTTTGTTAGCATTTTGAACTGAGTGTATTGCTGATTATCTGCTGTATTATTGATATGGATTCTTAATATATAGTTCATTGACTGTTAGTTAATTAAATGCCATTAATAAATGAATGAATCAATCCTGATTGGATTTAAACTCCATGAAGTGAATTTAAATTGAACTGCTCAGCAGTTTTTCCCACAACAACTTGCTACTGGTCTTTTGGTAAAGCTAATGTTCGGATCCATAAGGTGTTACAGATGCCAAACCATTCGCAGAAACTACACTTAGTTGTTATGTACTTTTTCCCCAAAAAATTTCCTTAAACACTTACAGTTTTTTTAGTGAATGAATACATTAGTGTAGAATTTTATTTCCTAAAAATAAATATTTGCCAACTGGCTTTGATGTCATTCTGGGTGACTAAGCTTTTGTTACAGACAGTAAAATCTAATCTGCATAGTCAATATTGACAACATTTCTAAAAAAAAAATAAAATTAATCTGACTAACCACCAGATACTTGATTATGTGGGTATACTAATAGTGTTTGAAGTGACCTATGTCACTTCCCAACTGTCTTACAGATGTCCTTCTACTTGTTCTCCTGTATTCTCACATTGGTTCTGTGTAACTCCTACTAGAACTGTATTAATGCCTTAACTGTCCTACTGAGTTCTATTTGGGAATAGATGTCTTTCAAGAGCTGAGTGAAGCTATGGGGGTTGACTTTAGAGCGAGCTAATTTTTTTTCGTTAACTGAGCAGCTATTAATTCCTTAGAAACCTGTATATTTAGCACATGTATATGTATTTATATGTAGACTTCTAAAATAAGGTATTTTTATTTGTAACTAAATCCCACCCTGTATGGCAGGTACTAAACAACCATCTCAGACAAAGGCAATTTTATAATCTGAAAATTAGACACAAATAAGTAAAACTTCTTTCTTCAGTCTACTTGTAAACATGAACTTTGTAATCAGAGCTCTTCAGGTAGGATCACAAGTCCCACAACTTCAGATTTGTAGGAGCTAGATAAGCTAACCTGACATCCAGACAAAAAATTATCCTCGCTGGTGGACTGCATTATCAGAATGTCTATTATTCAATCTCAACTCCTATAAATTTGGCATTTCTGGTTGCAGAGTGTTGAGTATCAACTAAGAGGAAGGAACTAAATTTTACTCGTTTAGGGTTGTATTAGAGCACAGTGCTGGCCATCAGTCCAAATCTCTTCAGACAAAGATTTACTCAGGTTTCCACTTCCCAGATACATTCTGTAATCCAGAGGCTGTTTTGAAAAATGGGGCAGCTTCTCCCTACAGGAATAGAATTCAGGCAGTCAATGTTAGACATGCCCTTTTTCCTATCTATTTGGTTCCTATTTGCAATTTGCATGTTCTCACTTTTCATTCTGAGTTTTGTGACTCTCATTCCAACTTTTCCCTACAGGTTTATAATTCTGTATTTGGAAATGCCCTTTCAGAACTAGATACTTATTTTTTACATGTTGTAGTCTTGTATGTCATAGTTCCTACAACCGTTTGACAGTCTGGTTCTTCATCTTTTCTGGCCAAATTCATCTTTGTGTAAGTTACTGCAGTTTCAGCAAATTAAGCTACTTGACTCCAAGTCTTCTTTCTGTACAAGTGGAATGGAGAAATCAATTTCTAATTCCTAAGATTGCTTAGAAGATTAATTAGTTATTGTTGTTGCAATCCTCTTAAGATTGAAATACTACATGAAGGAAACTATTATCATATAAATGTTGCTCCTGAAAACATAAGCTACAATTTGTTGGATGAATGTGGATGTTTTCTTTCTTTTTTTTTTAACCTGTTTCAGTTTGTTCTTTGTGGGGTTTTTTCTTCTTTTTTTTTTTTTTTCTTGAGAGTAGGAAGTGTTTCACAGCGTAATTGAATTTCCAATCATCTGGAATATACAGGCTTCTAGCTAAAGATGAGCAAATGTCCTTTTTTGTTTGCTTTCTTCTTTCTTTTTTTTTTTTTTTCTTAAGCCATATTGAATTCATCATTCGAATTTGCCTTTGTTACAATAGTTTTTATTGTAGGTAGAGGTAAAATGTTGTCTCTTGTTCGCTATAGGTCAAACTAGTTTGAGGCACCTTTCCTGACAGATTCATTTGCATGCAGAAGCTGTGTCCTTGTTGCCTTGTGAAATGAATTTTCAAACAAGTATGGTTCTCACTGGATAAATGACATTTTATGAAATCACAAAATGTGCCTAAAACAGCATAATGGCTTTAAAGCATTTTAATTAGCTTTTGGCAAATCAACAGATGTAGAGTATCATTGAACATGCATAATTTATCTACTAACAGTAGTGTCTGTACGTTTTAGGAGCTCGTAATACTGCCTTTTATTTGTGCTTTAATACCCCATTGATTGCAATCCTAACACAGTTTGCAAGAACTTTAAACACAAAACTCTCAAAACAGTGAAATTCTAAATAAAATAACGTATCTAGATTTATACTAACCATATAATGTGTTTCATTATTACTAGCTACACTTAAGAAGCTTGAAATAAACTATATTATTAATACCAGATTTGTCTATTCTGTAATGTGTAAAAAATTATATAAACTATTTACAGCAGAACAGCTCCTTTTTTCTGAGAGCAAGAAACACATTAGGAACTTGACAAATCCTAGAGCACTTCCAGGAACTACTAAGATGTCTAACATAGTGGTACTCAAACCATTATCATTTGACACCATTTTACTTTTCTTATTTATGTATTTGTTACCAGTGGTTGCTCTAGAGTAACCTATAACTACTTTCCTTGTATTTACTTTTTATTCTTTCTTCACATAAGAGGTTAAAGATGCAGAGGTATGTTGGCATCTGTTTCCTAAATATCTGGTATCCTTCAATATACTGAAAGGTGTCTGAGAGCCATGAGAAAATTAGAGATGTGACACAGATCCTAATCAGATAAATTTCTCTCTGAAGTGGCATCTGGAAGCTAGACAGGATACCGAAATGGCACTGCAAGTTTGCTTTTAGGCAGGTGAATCACAACCAGTTTGGATTCAGTTCAAGATTAAATGATCCACATTTATATTTCCAACTGTCTGAAACTTCTGTGTGATATCTAAACTTCATTACAATTGCACAGCTCAGTACAGTCCATGTCACTTGGGAAGCAATTCAGTTCATCCAAAACTACTCCTCTAATGCCTGAATCAATCCTTGAGACTCTGGCATTTGAAGTCACTTGAAACATACTAGGGTGTCCCACCTGACCATCAGCTGCCATTCCAGAAGACCTATGACCCATGCAGTGTCTCAGCTGGCACTTGGTCCCTATGTTTGGGCAACCAATCCTGATGTGGTGGGTGATTAAATAATTCTGGCTAATTAGTGGAATATGCTGACTGTATTGACTAGACTCATTTATTTACAAGTTGACACACATTTTCAGAAACACCATATTATATGTCCTAACCTGGAGCTGGAGTCATCCTGTATAAGCTTTGATTGTTTTAAGACAGCCCTCTAGATTGTAGCCTATAAATTCAAACGGGTACTATATCTATAGAGGAACAGTCATACAAGAAAAAAAATTAATTCCCTTTTAGAAAGACCTATCTATATCACTCTTCATTAGATGGTCATCACTGTCTGACATGAACCACTGCTACTTTTGTGAATTAACCTATTTCTGTCAATGTAGGAATTAGTTACTCCATATTATATGGATACAGGGAATCACTGAGATGCTTCTGTAACTTATTAATTCTGTCATGTAACTTCTGCCTTTTGGAACAGTTTTGATATTAGAATTGCTGTCACCACTGCTTCATTCCTTCCTACCATGACTCTGAAGCTCAGTTTACAAATGACTTTGCTGTCAGTCTTTTCAGTTTCTATATATGCAATTTTATATCCTCTGCAACCTCCATTTTGCCATAGGTTAAGGATTCAGGAAAGTCACCTATCACATTCTAAGTTCTAGGAAGAACTCAGAATTTGTTATGTCTGACAACATACAGGGAAATATTCTGTTGCATCTGCATGGGCCCTGCTGTGTTCCTCAGCTGGGAAGCTACTACTCATTTTACAGAGTAAGCTGCTTCTTATTGACATCTGTAGTTTCTCTTGGTTAGTATTTGGTTGTTAAAATGAGAAGCTGGGCTCAGAGTTTGGTATTGCAGTAAAGAACTCTGATTTCTTTCTTTTAGCTCATTTTAAAAGCTTGAAGTTGGTAGTAGCATTTCTCTTGCAGAAGGACAGCAAGAATAATAAATCTGCTGCAGGTGTGAGTTTTGTTAGTATAAATATTGAGTGGTTAACAGAAGAACACAATGATGCAAAAGAAAAGACCAGAGGATATCACTGGTAACAAAAAGTTACAGGAAAATGTTTTGCACTAAGAGTAAATATTATAGATTGAAAATAGTAGTACATGCCCTTAATATATTTTCCCCACTCTTCCAATTCTAGGGAATTTCCAAGTAAAAGCTTTCAGGAGCAGTGTACCAAAAGAGGAAAACAATGGTCAACACTAAGAAATACTCTTCATCAGAACCCCGGGATCTGTATCAAGATCTTCATTCATTTACATAGTTGACAGGGTGAGCTAAAGGTCTAAGATACTCTGCTTTTCCCCTGGTACTGAAAAGAAAACTACTTCACAAGGGAAGAAGATGAACATAAATTATAAAAATACACATATATATGTATATCAGAGCTAAGGGGGAAGAAATGTGTTGAATACAGTCACAAATAAATGTACACAATAATCCCCAAATGCCATCCCCTGATATCTCGTCAGGTTGCATCTGCATGAAACAATCATGAATCAGAACCAAAATTCTTTTTTTGACACAATATAATACCAAAAAATACTAGAAGCAATAGGAAAAAAAGAAATCTTTAGATTGCACATTTGTCTGTACAGCCACATTTATCAACAAAATGGCTTTCCTTCTACTCACTCAAAAGGAAAACTCATACAAAGTGTATGCATATGAGTCCTCATGCAGGCATGCTATGGCAAATAAAACATCTATGATATGTGTGTGTTTATGTAGGTTATAGATAAGGCCTTTTACTTCTGCTCATTGAGCATTATACTTGAGTCTTCACACGTACAAATTTGTGTGAGAGGCTGGGGAACTATACATCCCACAGTGATTAGATAACAGTGGCAAACATAAAATGCTGATGCCAATATTAATTATGTTATATTTAGAAAAAATAATTTAATAACAACAACAATTTACTGAGTCAATTGCAGGTAAGTTTTTAATTTCCCAGGCTACTGAAAATAAATGATTCTGCTGTCAATCGTCATATATACAATAAACAAGTCTTATTTTCCTCTCCAATTCTAATCTTGTGACACCAGAACCATGATTTTTCTGTGTAATTGAATCACGTTGGGAACTCTCCCTTTTTTGTTGTTGTTGTTTTCTTTATTTGTTTTCTTTTGATTTTTTTTTAACTTGTGGATATGTCTTTTTGTACATTATTAGATTTGTGAAGATTTGTTTATCTCAAGCCTGGGATACCTACTAAACTTACAGTTTATATATTAGATTTTTTTGAAATTTTTACTTTCATAGAAAGAAGTATGGTTAATTTATGGTCTTTCAATAATATTGAAATTAATATGGAAATAACCCTCTATTCATTTTCACTTTAAACAAAAAAATACTAAATAATTTTTCAATTAAAAATGAATAGGAAAACAGAAATGGTTTAATGATCATAGTTATTGTGAATTCAATCTAGGCCATGATTCAAGTAAATCCTTTTAAATACTACTACTTCCATAAAGTAAAGGTTTTCTCAAGGGTTTGGCAGCATCAAAGTAACGAAAATGCTTCTATAAAGGATATAGCGATTCATCTAATATCTTCATTAAAGTGGAAAATTTTCTGTGCTTGTAGATTTGCATTTTTATGCAAATCCATTCATAAGCACATGTAACTATATTTAATCTCATTTATTTGCTATTAGGGATATTCCACATAAATGTGTTCATAAAGGATCAAAACCCAGTGACTTTTATTCAGGTGAATTCATTTCCTTTAGTCAAAGAATTTAAAAGTGTTGACAAAAATGTGTCTCATGTAAAAAAAAAAGCAATACCATTTAGCAGTTTTATCTCATATTATAGCCTAATTCAGCTGTTGCTGGTATAAATAGAAATCCTTTCATTGAATCAGAATTGGCTGTAATATTCAGGAAAATTAGCCTTAGGCACAGTTTGTATTTATTTATTTTTCTTCCAATGCTGTCTATTCTAAAACATTGTCAAATCTAAAACAATAGGGAAAGGATTATATGTAGACAAGGAGCATTAATAAGTAATAGAAATAGCTCCTCTAAAAATGTTATACATATGGTTTACATGGCCTTCAGAAAGGCATACGTCAGTGTAGAGAGATGTAGTTTAAGAATTCCTGCCATTTTAAAAAATAGAACGAGTTTTCAAACATATAAATCTTAGACTCCTTCTGTACTTAGGCTTAGATTGACTTAATATCTTTATTAAAAGCCCCATATTTAACATCTCATTAAGGCATCTGAATTGGGGGCATAGTGACTGTATGTTGTAAATATAGTTGTTGTGATCCGGCTCTCAAAATTTTGTAGGGTGATCTACCTTTTTTAATTTTTATGCATGGAATCTAGGTGATCTGTGCTTCTGTATTAGGTTCGTGTGGCCAAGTTTTGGTAGTGGTGCGGTTACAAGGATGGTTTCTGTGATAAGCTGCTAGAAGCTTCCTCCTTGTCCAGCAGAGCCAATCCCTGGTAGCTCCAGAGATGAATGTGTCACTTGTCAAGGCTGGGCCAATTAGAAATGGTGGTAACACCTCTGTGATAACTCTGTGATATTTAAGAAGAAGGAAAAAAAGTTACTGAGGGTCAGGAGGTGCTCCAGGTGCCGGAGATGATATTCCCCTGCAGCCCATGCTAAAGACCATGGTTAGGCAGCTGTGCCCCTGCAGCCCATGGACATCCATGGGGGTGCAGAGATCCACCTGCAGCCTGTGGAAGAGACCCACACTGGAGCAGCTGGATGCCTGAGAGGATGCTGTGACCCTGTGGGAAGTCTGTGGAGACAAGAGCCCATGCTGGAGCAGCCTGTCCTTGAAGGACTGCACCCTGTGGAAGTGACCCATGTTGTAGCAGTTTGGGAAGGACTGCTGCCTGTGGGATGGACTCATGTTGCAGAAGTTCATGGAGAACTATCTCCTGTCGTAGGGCCCCCACTGTGGAGCAGGGCAAAGGCCCCTCTCCTTTGAGTGAGACAAAGGGTGATGAACTGACCATAACCCACACTCCCTGTCTTGTTGGGTTGCTGGGAGAGGAGGTAGAGCTGGGAAGGAGTGGGTAGGAGGGGGAAAGGTGTTTTGAAGGTTTTATTTTACCTTTCATTATTCTACTCTGATTTTGTTAGCAATAAAATCAATTAATATCTCTATTTCGAGCCTGTTTTGCCCATGACAGTATTTGGTGCATGATCTCTCTCTGTCCTTCTCTCAGCCCATGAGCCCTTAATTATATATTCTTTCCACTGTCCAACTGTGGAGGGGAGTGAAAGAAAGGCTTTGGTGGGTGCCTGGCATTCAGCCAGGGTCAACCCACAACAGCTTAGTGGGTTGCCTCAAAAACTTAGCATGTATAAATATTTTTAAGTGTTTCCAGTCTCCTTCTTCCTCATGTGAATAATTACTATTCTTTGAAATAATTTAGCACAAAGGGTGCATATGATAGGTCTTGTCTAAACCAACCTGAAAACCAGATAGTGGTGTCTGTTAAGTCAGAAATAATACATTTTAGATCTTGGCTTGGATAATCACAGCCTTCTATTACCTAGAAAAGATTTTTGGGAAGAATAATTCAGCAGAGAATACAGTTAACATTTGTAAGTGCTGGAAAAACCCATTTCTTGAAATGAAAATGTTCCAACTGTAAAAATTTCTATTGCTATACAATATTCAAAGGGACAACCAGAGGGTGGAATGTGCTCATCAGAAACAGAGAACAGTCTCTCATTTGATGAAAAGTCCTTTAAAGAATTGCTTAGTTTATGAGGAGACAAGAGGTTTATGCTTGTAATTTTTGACAAAGAAATCCAATTATATTCATTGCGTTACAATTAATTTAAAAGGTGGACCGAGTAGTTGGAGGCAGAAGGTAAGTTTTACACCGGACATGCCAGAAGTAGCATACTTAACACAAGAGAGCCCATACACTCAAATTCATTGGTGATATATAGAGAATCTAACAGAATAGTATTTTTTGACTCTTCATTGACATTCATCAGCCTCCTTGTGGGTGCTTAAACATTTTTTTAACAGTTTCTTAATGATACATTCATTAAACAAAATACTTTAGTATTGTCTTAAGTATGTTTTACCTCTGAACTCAAACTAGAGACTGGGTCATATTAATGACATATAGCTTCTGAAAAAGCAACAGCCCTTTAGAATGGTATTGATATACCCCTTTTCAGATGCTTGCATGGTGTCTAGTTGCTTGAGTAATCAATGAGAGGAAAATGACACTTTTAAAGGACCATTCCCCTGATCTATCATACACATATATTTTAGAAGGAGGTTTAGCATCTGATAAAAGTAGTTCTAGAAGTAGATATTTCTTTTGACTGATACTGAGAAAACCTGTGCTGAATGGCTTAGAATGAAATATTTATTTTCTAGATGACCCAATTAGTTATTTGGAATTATTCAATTATCCTTAATTTTATTCACACCGAAGTGCTACAGCCAGCCATCCTATGGCCTTGGGTGCTCCAGGAAAGAAAAAAGTTTTCCAATTCAAGTAGGATAAATTCTTCAGTGTTTTTAAAGGTATCCATATGCTGTAAATTTCACTAGAGCATATACAAGTTTTAAATATGTATTTTGTAGATTTCATTTCTCACCAAAAGCCCCTATTCGAATCAGAAAATATTCTCTGAAGTTCTGAAAACTACACACACTAGTGTGGCAAGCATGCTAACACGAATGAGCTCATCAACTATTATTTGTAATCTTTATCTGTATTATCTCATATTTTATGTTTGAAGTGTTAGAATCATAGTTTTCCTTTTAAGCTTTGTTTCCTGAAAACGCAGATATCTGTGATACATGCCATAGACTTTTTCTAACTGGTGAAATACTAAGAATTGTGCAGCATTTTAGCTGAGTTATGACAACCTATACCAGTTCTGAAGGCCATTTGTACTGTTCTTGGTGTCTAAATTTCTGACAAAAGAGGCAACACATCTGTGCTGGCTTACAAAACTACTGGTTTGCTCAAGGATAGCAAGCACACGTAATCACGAACAAGTGGCAATCTTTCAAGACAAGCTATAGAAAATTTCCTCCACACTAAAAAAACTATAAGAAGACCCATTTCCTTGACAAGAATACTAAAATAGTTCCAAGAGTTTTCCTGAAGACAACAGGAGTATATCTATTTGTAAAGAGATGTAAATTGGTAGGTATAATTTTTCCTGTGCTGTTGACATAAAAGAAGAGATGTTTCGAGTCTAAACTTCAAGCTGTGAAGCAAGTACTCTGTAAGTGCAGACAGATGTTTCAGTTTACTGACTACTTTCTGAGTGTTGCTTCCAAAATCATAGTAGAAAAAAAGAAAAAAAGGAAATAAAAGTATTCGGAAGAAGGCTGTCAGTGCTCTTGGAAAATGTTGCTGAAAATGAGTTCCTCACAGATTTAATGCATTCTTATCTATAATAAACAGTTCATAGACTCACACTTTTATTTTTCTTTGATCAAGAAAGAACAACTTAATTGTGGCCGTTCCTATATACATTTCTTGCCAGTTGGTGAAGACACAGATGGTAATATACCACTAGCTGGTTTCCTTCTGGCTCTTTTTTCTATCTTAGTTCTCTTGCTCTAAACTCTGTAGTACTAGTTCAGGTGTGCTAAAAGGCTTTTCAAACTAGTAGTCAAAGACTGCTTATCTATGTATGCCATCCATATCTGCATGTTTCTGTGAGTGGAAGAGTCTTATTACCGTGCTATATGCATTTGGCACAACAGGAGTGGACTGAAACAGATGTTGGTTAGATTAAACTAGATTTAATATGGTCCTTGAACCAGCAGTTTTCACTTTAACATGGATTTGATACCAATAAAAAGACCAATCACTGTTTTGGACCTCTCACAGATTATAGAGCGTTTTGTTTACATCTGGTACAGTACTCCTAAAGGTATTGAGTTTGCCTGCACAAAACTGGAGACTGAGCAAATGTATTCTAAGTAGGAACTATTGGAGGATTCACTAACAAACCAAACTATTCTGAATAAAATACTAATGTAGATGAAATCTGTGCATATTATTTATTTTGTCTCACTGAAATCTGTTTTTACACAGCTGAAAAATGACTATGAATTGAAACAAGAAGGGATAAGAACTTTCCTTCAAGGGCAGTCTCACTCATTGCATCGACATGAGAGGTACTTCATATAGGTGAATTCACATATATTAGCAAAAAAAGTACCGTCTTTAGAATAATGAGAAAATATGGACATCATTTTGCTTGGGAAGGGTGTCTGAGAAGGAAATTTTATTATTCCCCTTTTGAATTTGGGTTGTCCATACATTCTTTGGGCAGTTTTAAACATATCTAGCAAAAGTTTAACATTGCCCCATAGAATTTAACATTCTCTCATAGAATTGCAGATATTAACAATTAGAGCATGAGTGCTAATATTCACACGTTTAGAGTGTCAGACAGTTTGGTTTTTGAATGTTGAAATGAAGACAAAATCACAAAGATTTTCACTATTTTACTACTTAAATATTTGATTGAACTTTTGTTCTTATTTGTTTAGGAACTTTACAAATCAATCTAAATGAAAATACAGCTCCTTAAAATGTGTTTTTAAAAAAGTTTTAGGATGTTTTTGAAAGCAGAAACTGCATTATTCTCTTTTTCAATCAAAATAAGAATTTCTTATGACAGAAAGTACTTCTATCCTCAGACTGCAAAGTTGGCAACTTCTTAGTTGAATGTTAATTCATCTTTTTATTAATTGTAGACTACATTTATCAGTTTACTGCTCTTCATAATTAAATGTAGAGATTAGAATATGTCTTATATCACACTGCTGAGTTGTTTTGATATTCTCAAATTAGAAGTTAACCAAATAGCACAAAGGCAGATTGGACTCTATTTTTCCATGATATTCTGAAACTTCACCTTAATTGAAACTAGAATTTTTATTTCACTTCATTTGGGTATGATGCTTTAAAATTGTCCCTAGAAATAAAACCCTTAAAGAAACAGGTTATGCCATTCAATGTGATTAAAAAAAAAGACCTTAATGTAAGGTCACTGAGATAATTTTTGTTCCTGTTTTTTGATATCTGATAGGTTTGAGGACTTTATTTGTTTTGGGGAACTCCCAAATCCACTTAGTCTTCTGCAGCTTCAGCTTTCTGCAGACAGTTAAGCTATGTTTTACTACAATACCACCATAATATTTTGCTCTCTTAAAAATAGTTCTAGAGGAACACAGAAACTTCATTCTACTTTAAGTCATCTAGGTAATAGTTTTAATCTACTTGAAATACATATGGAGTCTCTCAGACACCACTTGAACTCATGAACAGACCTGTCATTGACATTAAGAAAAGTATGACTACAACGCATATACATAAAAATGTATGCACAGCTAAGAGACTTGCTAGATTTAGGCCATTGATTATAGTATAACAGAGAGTGAGGACTTTACTGACATTTTTAATAACTTTGCATCACTGGGGACAGTGTTAATGTCAACATTGACTTATTGTCAATAAAGTAGATACACTTTCACAGAGGGATCATACATACATGTTGGATTTTCAATGAGAAAATCACTAAATTCTAAATTGAAACACTGATATTTATAAGTCTGACATGTGTGACATGTTTATACAAGAAATATTGGAACTAGGAGATAACTTAATACACCTTTTCAATATCTTTATGTTACATATATCACTGATCTGTCTCAGGCTAGTCCACTGACCAGTGTAAACTAAATAAAAAGCACATACAGAACTTCATCTACTTTTTTTGTTTTTCTTCATCACTGCTATTTCAGTGTAAAATTTCACAAAAATTAAGAACAAAAACCTATGATGCTGAATGTGATAATTTTAGGGGTAAAAAAATCTCATAGAGCATGAAAGGAAAAATAAAAGAAATTACATTAAAAAATGAGACTACGATTGAATATTTCTTACTATAGATATAAAGTTTATACACACAGTAACAGCCAGGCAACCAAGCCCCTACTTACAGTCACAAACTTCCTTTGATGCCTTCCCTCCCTACAAAATTACATTTGCTACTTAGAGTTGTACATTAAATAGTTCAAAGATTGAAACCATTTGTAATTCACAAGATTCACTTCTACCTGCCAAATATTTGAATCATATGTTGTCTACATACAGTCACAGAATGTACCCAGAATAAATTCCATTGCAAAACGCTTAATGCCTGACATTATGTTATTGTAACACCCTGCATAGAATTAGTCTGAAAGGAATATATTGATGTGCTAGTGTAATGGTTTTCAGATCAGACACCTTTTATCAACTACTTAGCTAATATGCACTCTTAAATTCAAAGAGTGGATGGAAGTGAAGGGTAAATACCAAAGTCTGCCACGCTTATCACTTTTAATTGTATGGTTGGCCAGCCATCTGTATTTGATTTGGCTGGTTCAATATGTCTTGTTTTGTTTTTTTTTCTCTGTTAATGAATACAAATTCACTCTGCAATTCTGGATGCAGTAAATTACACTATGATAGCTGATGCTGTCAGTGAAATGCTGGGCATTGAGTCTGATAATTAAAGAATGACATTTAACGGAATAACATATCTGGAACTGAATGAGTTTTGCTGAAAAATGAACATGAAGGCCAACCAAAGGTTCTTGTTATCTTTAAAAAGAAACTTGGCAGAAAGAGGGGTCAGAGGAGATATGCTGATATCTCTACATTAGTTGGTGAGATAGTATTGCATGGAAGGTTTAATAAATAGTAATAATTTGTTACATAAAATTCACAATAACCTTGAATATAGGTTCATTTTGGCACTATAGCTTCAAGGAATCCAAATATAGTTATATTTCCTTTGTGTGTTTTACCATACAGTACATAATTTAGGAGATGAATCTAGATAATATTTTTACTGACATTGTGATTATTAGAAGCAGCAACATGCTTGAGGTATGCATTAGCATCTGTTGATAGACGCACATAAACAAATCTTCAGTTCCAAACTTACTGCAACATCTGACTTTTTTGCTGCACCCTATTGGTATTTACAAGATCCCATCTACAGCTGTGGTCACAACTTTAAGCTGCAAGCTATCATGGACTAATGTTATCTGAACTCTGATTTATAGAGCAAAATAACTGCTCTATTACTTTTATTGGTTTTTGTTTACTTTCTGTTTTAATTTAACTCAACTACTTGGTGGACAAAGAAAATTCAGTGAATGCAAAAATAAAATATGCTTTTTCTCAAAATATTTAACTTTTTCATCTACAACAAAACCCATGTTATGAAATATTAAACGCTTTTAAACTTGCTCAGAATATATGCTAGCCAAAATCACTGAAATGGACTGTACAAATAAGCACTTCTGTGGAATGTTTTTGTTTTCTTGCTATCAGAAAGTTCCATTAGTTTGCATTTTCAGAAAAATACGTGACTGATTAATGGAAGCAGAGGTTAAAAACCTGGTGTATTGTACTACACCTGCATCAGTTTATAAAGAATCGTATTTCCCCAGTAATATTGAATCTGTCTTCATTCAGCCAGATAATTAAAACTACAGAGTCCATTTCTGAAGACATTTAGCCTCTGGTTAAAACAATATAGATGTCAAAATCTATTAAAAAGTATGTTAAAAACCTTTTAAATTTGTTTTTTTATATGTATATGCATGTATATATATGTAAAAATAAATCTTAGAAGAGAAGGAAAATTTTATAAGCATAATGTTGTGTTGCCTGCGAGTTTCTAATAGGTATTTCTTGGAAAATGAATCTTTTTATTTTACAATATTATATTTAAATACAATGTTGATTCAATTTAATGACATATTGAAATACAATGATGCGATTTTTTATTTATTTTTAGGCACTCACAGGCCAAAACCTAACAGACACCTTGGACTTTTTCACAGGTGAAACACACTACAAATAACCTTTAATACAGCATATTGTAAAAGCAGAGTGTCACTCATGTCTTTGGAAAATTAAACTCTTATGCATGATTTTACATGAAGGTCAATTTGTAACATTTACCATTTATGTCCAAATTTATTTATTTTTTTAATTGTAGAATCATTAAGGTTGAAAAACCTCTAAGATTGTTGAGTCCAACCATTAACCTAACACTAACAGGTTCACTAAACCAACTATGTGATCCTATGTCAAGGATCACATTAATAGGAAGAACTTCTTTGGCTAATGGTCTGGAGTGATCTATTATGATAATTTATTCCATGATCTTCTGCTTATGCCCAAAAATTGTTATTGTTTTCTCTTTCTATGCCTCCCCCCCCACACCCCCTCTTCCCAGCTTGGGGGTATCACATGAGCCTGGGCGGGATCCTGGGCCGGGGGGCCGGGAGTTGCTCTCTCTCTCTTCCGGTTTGCGGGGCTGGGAGTTGCTCTCCCTCTCTTCTGGTTCGGGGGGCAGGAAGTTCTGCCCTTCTTCCAGTTCCAGGATGGGGAAAAATGTCAGTTGCATTCGCAGGGAGAGGAGAACAGAGCGATTTTTCTGCCGGACCTGCTGCCCTGCTGTGCCTTGCCGTGTTTGTGCCGCAGCGGCTGCTGCCCGAGAGTCTAGACTGGAGCCGCCCCTGCCGGAGCCCTGCCCAGCAGCATGGGGTTTTTTTCTCCCGCGGCACTGAGCAGCGTGGTTTTCCCTGCTTGGCTGACTTGGGTTTTGGCCCAGGCAAAACACGTTTCCTCTTTCCCCTTGATCGGAGAAGCTGAAGCAGCATTTCTTTGACTGCTGGGAACTGAACTGAACAGGCTGCTGCTCCGAAACCGGCAGAAGAAGGGATCACTGAGCGTGGAGCGGTTCCGCCCAGCCCCAAGCCCCGGAAAGCCAAGCCGGGGAGAGAAGGCACACCAAAGGCTCCAGCCCAGCTGCTTTCACCTGCTATGATTGCCTTCAGAGGGAAAAAGGTCTACACCAGGAAGCCCCCGGAATTTTTTCTCTGCTAMAGGACTGCTCCTTGGGGGCAGGGGGTCTGCTGCCCCTCCATGTGGAAGGCTGCCATTTTTGGACCACGTGTTGGGAAAGGTGTATTCGTCCTGCTCTGCCTCCACTCTCTGGGCACTTTTTTGGGTTTTTATTTCTCTGTGTGTGTGTGGGTGTTGTGGTTTGACACTGGCCAAATGCCAGGCACCCACAAAAAGCCCACTCACTCACTCTCCTCTGCTCTGCAACTGGACAGAGGAGAGAAAATTTAACAAAGGGTTAATGAGTTGAGATAAGGACCGGGAGAAAACACTTCAAGGGCAAAACAGGCTCAGCTTAATGATATAAGATGAATTTATTACTAATAAGATCAGAATAGGAGAATGAGAAGTAAAATAAGCCCTTAAAAACATCCTTGTCTCCCCCCAATAACTTGTTACATAAAATTCACAATAACCTTGAATATAGGTTCGTTTTGGCACTATAGCTTCAAGGAATCCAAACATCGTTATATTTCCTTTGCATGTTTTACCATACAGTACATCAGTGGATGGTGCAGGGAGACAGGGTGGGGGTTTTTGTCAGTTCATCACCCAAGATGATCTTCTGCTTCTCAGGGAGAGGAGTCGTTTCCCTGCTGCACCGTGGGGTCCCTCCCACGGGAGACAGTTCTCCGTGAACTTCCCCAGCGTGGGTCCACTCTCACGAGCAGTGAGTCCTCCCAAAACTGCTGCAGTGTGAGTCCATCCCATGGGCAGACAGTCCTCCCAAAACTGCTGCGGCGTGGGTCACTCTGCCACGGGGTGCAGTCCTCCAAGGATGGCTGCTCCAGCCTGGAAGCAAGGCCTCTCTCTCCACTGGGACTTCCTCTGGATCACAGCATTGTGATATCCACCCACTCTGGTGTGGGCACATCCCCCACGGGCTGTGGGTGGATCTCTGCATCCCCTGTGGACCCCCATGGGCTGCAGGGGGACAACTGCCTCACCATGGTCCTCACACGGGCTGCAGGGACATCTCAGCTCTGGCGCCTGGAGCACCTCCTCYGCCTCCTTCTGCACTGACCTTGGTGCCTCCATTGTTGTTCCTCTCACATATTCTCACTCCTACTCTTCTCTAGCTGGAAGATTACAACTGTGCCACAAACTTTGTTTTGTTTTCTTCTTAAATCTGTTATCACAGAGGTGTTACCATCATCTCTAATTGGCCCAGCCTTGRCCAGCGGCACGTCCATCATCAGAGCCATCAGGGATTGGCTCTGCTGGACATGGTGGAAGCCTCCAGCAGCTTCTCACAGAAGCCACCTCTGTGGCCCCAACCCTGCTACCAAAAATAAGGCCCTGCAAAACCAACACAGTGGGGAAGTGGGTTCTGATGGTTTAGTGCTTAACAGTTATTTAGCTTTTGTTTTCCCTTGCCTGGTGGGCGCGTATTTTGTTTGTTAATAAACAGTTTGATTTTTTTTTAATTTTCATCTATTGGTATTCATTCCTTATTGGTGGAAATGGGGTTTGTGGAACCCTTTTTGAAAGAAAGACTCAGTCCAAAGTGTTTCTCTTGTAAATTTGTCTCAAAACCGAGATAGCTAAAGGCTTTACTTCTAGGGACTATTTTAAAACATCAGACATAAATTAATTCTACATGTGCAATACTTACATAAAGCTTAAATCTCTTAGGTTAAATGGTATCATGGTAGTAAAACATTATGTTAGGAATTGATGATTTTCATTTACCTGTCATAAAAAATAAGATACCAGAATTAAACTGATGGGAAATAGTTCTCATTTAAGTCTGGGTTCTATTGAAGGTTGCTGTAAGTGGGAGAAAATCTTTCATTATCACTTAAGACTAGTGTAAGAATATGTTGAAAGCCTCTTCAGAAAAGCATTATATGAAATTCACTGTAGTTTTATATGTTTACCCTGTGAATGAGAAATCTCCTGGAGTGATAGAAACCTGAATCCTTGGGTATGGCCCTTGTCTGCAGCAACCATGCAGATTGGATTTAGAATGGCATCACTGACAGGGTGTCAGCAGATGAGGCTCAAATCCACACATATTTCAAAGTAAAGCTGTGTATAAGGCAGTGGGAAGTGTTGAGTGAAGGAGGTATGTAAAGTTGTATGGTCTCCAGGCATGTCTTGGACGCCTTTATAGTTTAGCCATTTGGAACAGGCATGATTTATTTCTGTGCATACCTTCTGAGGTGAATAACCTTGTGCAGTATATGTGAAACTAATAAATTTTCCCTTACTCCAGTATAGAATAATAGAATCATGGAATGGTTTGGGTTGGATGGGACCTTAAAGTTCACCTAGATCTAACTCTCCTGCCATGGGCAAGGAGACCTCTAGATGCAACTCTTTCTAGATGTTTTCTTAATATCTGTACATTTTTGTTCCTAAATTCTATAAGCAGGATTTCTTCAAATATCAGAAAACAAAACAAGAAAAAACCCCAGGATTAATAGTTTCACAACATGTTATAAAAGGTTTCATTTATTTTAGAACACAGATTAATAAAGGGGTTATGTCATAACCATGCAATGCTTTCACACATGGGAAGTGAAAATATAGTGCCTTCCTGTGCTTTAGGTGTTTCAAACAGACTAGCAGGCAAGAGACTGTCTGAATTGGAAAGTGGTGAAGAGTATACCACATTTCCCTAGATGGATAAAGTGATAGCACTTTATGTAGCAAAACATTTGTGATGGACAGAAAAAGAATAGGAAGAATATGTCTCTCGCAGTAATTGTATAGAGTACTCATCTGGGAAACAGGCTAATCATCTGTATTTTAGATTGCTCTAGGAACAGTACACATTATTAAATATTTTTTCTAGGCAAATCTATTTCAAGTTGGAAACAATGCCTGTGATTACTTTTGAGTGTTGGGGGCTGTTTTTAAATGTATTATAAATAATAAAGAGTTCCTTTTCTGATGGAAATTAGCACTCTTCATTTCTCCTAGGTATTATTTCCCCTTTGATATGAAAATGTATAAAACATAGGAATCAGTAAAATGGAGAACTCAGGAAGATCTCATGTGTTATTTTAGTTTAACACCTGAACTCTAGGGGATGGTTGATTTGACTTAGACAAAAATCTCAATAACTTTGAATTGACATTTGGACACCTTGATATGTTTCCCTCTGATTGAACTGTTCTGACAATGCAGTTTTTTGCTCTACCACGTGGTAATTAAGTAATTGATTATTTGGCTTCCTTCTGGGCTTGTGGTTGGTAGCAGTGTTTTTATGCTCAGAAGTTTATCAAATTTTCATAGCAATATGATTATCCTATTGTTTTTTAGATGTTTACTAACCCATTCAGGGAAATGATAAATTAAATTTGTTTGTAAATGAAGGACATTATCAAGGCGTTATTGTTAGTCAATTTTTCAGACTTTATTTTTGGCTGAGACTTTAGTTTAGAGAATGCAATACAGATGTTTGTCTACTGAACAGAAAAGTAGGAGATTCAAATACATATAGGTAGAGAAAAGGATATTAAATCGTTATGATAATAATATAATGAAAAAAATTATCTCCTACATCAATGCATAAATGCATATTCAGAGAATTTAAAGGCAATAATCCTGTATCATGTAGGTTCTATGTGTTTCATATTCTGAAGACAGGTAGCATTTCCTGCTCATAAATAACTTTTTAGTGAAATGAATTTTGAACGTGAGCCAGGTATCATCATCTCAACTGGAATTATCATTAATAAAAGAACAGCTGTATGAATTCTGTATAAGAACTAGAGTGCTTTGACAGTGTGAGACCCTATGAAAAGAACTACCAACTGCTTCTGATTGGTTTGTGAACTGAGGAAGATCCTGCTGAGATTGAATTGCTCTGTTTGAGACCTGTAAGAAAACTGTTACTGCAAAGTGGTTATCTAGGCTGTATAAATGGAAATACAGGATTTCAGTTCAGATAGACATGCCTCCTTTCTGATAAGGAACAATGCTTAAAGAAGAAAGAGTGTTACTGAAGGATGCATCTTGTGAGTAATTGCAACCAATAAAAACCTGATCCCTCAAGTACTTCTGTATCAGAATAAAGATGAGTTAACTGTACACCTATTTTTTGCAACTCTGTTTCATTTTAAAAAATCCGTTTGTTCCTGAAGTTGAGTTTAAAGCTTTATGGAGTGGGGTTGGGGGGTGGGGGGAAAGAAGAAGAGGAAAATGCATACTCATTTACTTGTGACATGGAAAAGAAAAGAATGCTTTTGTGTTGTTCTATTTTAAGATTCCAGAGAGTCTATTCTGAGATGTAGGTTGAAAGAATCATGCTGCGGTGGAAGAGTGTAGGATCCAGCCAAAAGAGGATCAGGAAGAAATTGAAGTATCATGGGAACACGAGTGAACAAGAACTCATAAAAGAAATATTTTCTCATTGAAATGGAGTAACAGTTTAAAAAGTTCCATTAATAACTCAAAAGTTATTAGAAAACTAGTTGGCATATATTTTGGAACATCAGATGGTCATCAAAAGAAATGTGCTAAAATGCCTTTTCACTTATACCAAGGTAAAATATTAGACGTTCTTTGACATTAAGTTTCCATTGTGTTCTACTTTTGAGCAGCAAACAAAATTTTGAGGGAGACTAGAGTTTCAGGATCTGGTGAACTTTAATTCAGATTTTGAAACAAAAAGTATATTTTGTGAAATTTATTTATTATTCAGTGCTGATGCATAAATATTGACCAATCTATTTTGTATGACAGCTATATGTTAATGTACACAGACATTTTAATCTAACATATCTATTTGTCTGTTTGTCTGTCTGTCTCTCTCCACCCCCACACTCACTATGTCCATCCTAGTCAAGCATTTCACTGGACTAATATTTTGTACTTCAAATTTCTAATTCCACCGAAACACTGAGTGCAATGTAACAATTAGTTTAGTGCACACTTTATGATCCTCTCTTTCCATTCATATGTCATTCAGGTGCACCTATTACATTTATCAGAATGTTAAAAGAAATAGTATTACTACAGAAAATAATTACCCTCTGGTCTTAAATTGTGCAGGCATGCTTCAGAAGCCTTATAGAGACATTTTTTATTTATTTTTTTTTAGATTTAGGTTTTTCTGCAAGTTAAGTGCACATATATTATTAAAAGAAACATGTAGATGAGAAAAAAAATTGGGTTAAGCTATACAAAATACATGTACAGTTCAAACATTCCTAACCTTTGATACAGCAGCTATATTTTATAGTTAATAAATGCATTTGGTTTTCTTATACATGTGTAAATTTGCACTTCAGTGTCGCTTGATCCATCCAGGTAAAGCTCCCATTGAGCCACTGGTACTTCAAGAATCACACACTGGAACTACAAGAGTCACAAACTTAATACATGTGCTTACAAAGAAGTCTTACCCGCAGGTTGAATCCTTCGCTGCAAAATTTCTAAATGAAGTCTTCAAAATATTTCACAATGTTAGGAGAATTCTAAAAAAGTATGAAGGGGTTTAACTTATCATAAATCATAGTTCAGTTCTGTCATATAACTTTCCCTAAGGCTCTGAATGCAGTATTGCATGTTCTATGAACTGATTAAATTAGCATCGTCTTCCTATGGGCAAAATTAAAGCAGTTCTTCTAACTTGTGGCATACAAATCCATTCAGTATTTCTGACAGTTGTAACAGAAATAAAGGTCAAGTTGTACCCTGTGGTACCTGTGTTCATTCAATTTTGCCACTTGAAAAATACATTTAATCAAACTTTTCAAAGTTATGGCTTTATAAATGGCTATTTATTTCTGTCCTTTGATTTGCAATTTGCATTACTTTCTTTATCCACTTCATCATGTGCATGATTATCCAATTCAAAGATTATGAACGGTTTTTGAAGAAGTTCAGGTCTTAAACACAGTTGAGGTCTTGTTGGTTTTTCTTCTATGCTGTTTCCAATACTTGAGTAAAACATCAAGGTTTATTTCCACTTTTCCTTGAAATTCTTCCTGGAGAATTACCATGGAACAAACACATGTACATGAAAAAAAAGTTCTCCATATTGTCTTCTGACCTCAGAGTGTTTACCTATCTGAGAAAAACATGCATGGGTAGTGAATTTAAAGCTGAACTTTGAACACTGAAGCCACTTTTAGGCTGAGATTTTTATCTGCTAATTATAGCTTATACACCTCAGTAAAAGACAGATGGTAGACAGAGAAATATAGCAACCAGCTGAAGTAAAGACAGTTTACTTGAAATATAATGGCTGTTAAGAACAATTAATGAGGGTTGTTGCTCACAGACCCAATTAGAGTGCAGAATATTATTTAGAAAGGCAAAAAATTATAAAAGGATGTTGGAAATAAAAGCTAAAACTCAGATAAATCCTCATAGCCAGCTGATCTGAAATTAAGGTTAAACTATCAAACACTTCCAGAATGCTTTAGAAAATTCTGAACTTCGATAAAATAGAAAAATAATAAACAGTATTTTTAAAGAGAAATTATAATAAAAGATACTATCAAATTGTGTGGTTTTGTTTTGTTTTTCAGAAAAAGGGTACTACTTGGATGGATGAAAAAAACATAAATAAAACAGGTTGTGAGATCTGTATTCTACATTTTGTAGACTACATGTGAATATTGAAGTCAGATTGAGAATCTTGGAACTGTTTAGCTCTTTCCCAATTAGATAAAAAATAATGAAATGTTCTGGCCCTGTGTAGAATACACTTTGTAAACATTTACCTTTAAACATTTACCTTTATGTATATTATGTTGAGGATACATCTGTCTTATTTATGATGTATCCAGATTATGTTTCATGTAAATATATCTTTTTCTGGTATACTCTGTTGATGATACTTCCTGCATTTTTTAGGGATATTTTTAAGCTTTACGTGGTGTCAGGATGATCATCCTGAGGTAATTTCTCTTCATCCAAGGAACAAGAAAGCAAGTACCCTAATAATAGCACAAAAACCTCTGCCTTCAAAGCTGTAGACTTGAAACCTCCACGTCGATGAGAACTGGGATGCTCTTGGACAAGTTTTTGTTGAGACTTTAACCTTATGACAGTGAGGATGAGCAAGTGAACTTAGCACACATAACCCTGGGTGAGCAACTATTCAAGTCCTACTGGTAAAGTTTGTAAAAATTTCTGAATCTGCCAGTATCTTAGAAGGCCACTACTTCTGACTGCAGGTCATCCGCATGGAGATATGATATTGGTTCCAGCAGCATGAACAAGCAACTGTAGCTACTGCTGTAACAAGCCTGTACTTCATCATATTCAAGGTAGCAAAAAAGCATTGAGTGGAGAACACCATCCTAACAGTATAACATGACTGCATAAAGTCATTACACCGTTACCCAGACCAGTGTCAAATGAACCTCAACCCCACTTACACCACCTGGACAGCCATGTTTGGTGTCAGGACAAACAAAAAAAAGCTGTAATGAAGCAATCTCATCAGTACCCCAAAAACTAGAAAAGAAGGGATGAGTAAGTACAGGGCTCTACAGAAAGCTAGGCAGTGATTCAGTGGTTAGAATGGCAGCACTGAAATCAGTGGTCTTGCTGCATTTAGAAATGATAGAGCATTCAGACTGTATTTTGGAACCCTTGCTAACAGCAAAGTGCACAGAAACTTTATCAGGAGAAATGACACCTACTGCTATCATTTGTTATATTGCCAGGATGAAGAAAAAGTTAAAGGAAGATGAGAAAATGGCTATGAGCTACTGTGTATATGGCTGCAAGAATCATGATTTGTTTGTTCTTTATTGTTTAGCTTTAGTACATATTCAAGGTTGTATTTATCATTGAAAACAGTTTGAAAGCAGTAGTTGCAATTGGAAGAGTTTGGTTCAGCCATAATTTTCTAGACAGTCCTCTGAATTCTTATATATATATATGTGTGTGTATATATATATACATATACGTACAAGGTGAAATCTTTGCTGTTTACAAAATGAGTATGTTAATAATGAGAAAAAAAATCCTGGTTTTATATAACAACTGTAGGCTTCAAACCTTGCTGTGAGTATTATGACTGCTTTCTGCCTATACCTATGTATGTACCTGTGGTGATGGAATATAATTTTAAGTTGTGAAATTCAGGCTCTTTTTACATTTGGATGAGATCACTGCAAAATTATATTTTTCTTTCATCTCCAAAAGTCTGTTGTATTTGCACCTTCTTTCCACGCATAAAGAAAGACTTGATAAAGAGCTGACTGTTCTACTTTTATTATGAATAATTTTATTAATGAATCTTCTAATTTTATTTTTAATGATTATTGGTTTGCTGTGATTGTAGCAAAATATAGTCGGGTTTTTGCATGCATGTAGTGTCGTGTCCCGTCCCCTCTGGTCCTGCCCCCTCCATCATTCCATTCCCCCTGTTGTCATCATCTTCACCCCATCCCCTTGCCTGCCTTTCCACCGTCTCTGATCAGGGCTTTAAAGAGATTTGTATTGTATTCTATAGATGGTACCATCTACTGTCACAAAGCACATGGATGTGACCTTTCACATCCTGAGAAAGGAACAATTTCTTCGTATTGCTGCATCTCATCGATATTTGTGAAGTAAATGATGAAGTAGGGACATAGAACTTTTGGATAGGCTTTTGAATAATTCAGGTTGGGAGGGACTTCAGAAGATCTCTAGGCCACTTTTCTGCTCAAAGCAGGGTCAGCTAAGAGGTCAATTAGGTATGTTCGGGGCTTTATCCAGGTGAGTGTTGAAAACCTCCAAAGACAGAAACTGCATAACCTCTGTGGACAACCCCTTTTCACTTGTCTGTCCTCATGATAAAACCTTAGGAAAAGGTTCCTCCTCATATCCAATTTTAACCTTGTTTAATTTTATACACTTTGTCTCTCGTCCTCTCACCACACATTATTAAAAAGTCAGATTTCATCTTCTCATTAACATCCTTGTAAACACTGGAAGCTTGTTATTTTTAAGTCTAAACAAGCCCCATTTCCTGTTCAAGATGTGCTCCAGATCCTCAACCACTTTAGGAGCCCTCTGCTGAACTTGCTCCAGCAACACCTTTTATGCATTGGGAGACCTGAAAGTGGGCAAAATGCTTTAGAAAATATTGACATACAAGGATGATCACTTCCCTTTTTCTATTTGCAGTGCTCAAGAGATCAAACACTTGGTTATGTTCACAGAGTATTGGAGAATACTTTGTCTGTGACTGTTTGCTTGATATTAGCCATATTCCTGGTACTGCAATATTATGTTTTGTTTTATTGTGCCCAGCCCTTTGCCAGTAACCATTCCATCTCATAGCCTTTCTGTTGTCATCTTATAGCCTTGTTGCTGAACCACAATTAGGATGAATATTAGCAATTTACAAGTCCATGGGGGAAATCTACAATTTCACTGAAGTTAAATCAATTAAAGGCTAAAGAATACACAAAAAGTTGTCTAACTTCGTAAATCCTTGAGCCAGAAAGTGCTAGAATCTGGACAAACAATTGGGAGAATCATTGTAGGTACTTCCCTGTTCTTGCCTTGTTTCCTGAGCTTTACTTTTCAATTACTTGATTCATGGAATCCTAGAAAGATAGAATATTCCTCATAGAATACAACCTCAAGTGGTCATCTGGTCAAGCCTCTTGCCCAACTGGGGTCAACGCTGACTTTAGATCAGGTTACTCAGTCTTTGTCCACCCATCTCTCAGAAGCCTCTAATGACAGAGTTTACACTAATGCCTTGGTAACTTGTTACAATGCTTACTGATTTTCATAGTGAATTTTTGCCCGTGTTCAGCCTGAACTTCCCCTGTCACCCTGTTATGATTTTTGACACTCACCCACCTATCACGTGTGTGGATAAATGGCCTGACTCTGACATCTTGATGGTCTCTCTTTAAGTATTGGAAGGTTTCAATTAGGTCCTGACCACCTCAGGTGGCGGAAGTAATTCCAGTTTATGAATATTTCTCTTTTATTTGGGTTCCAAAACTGAACATAGCATTCCAGGCACAGTCAAGCACAGTCAAGCATGATTTATCCTCAATGAATTTATGCTGGCTATTCCCAATCACCTTTCATCTGTCAGTAAAGAAGAGAAGGGGAGAAAGGAGATAAGCACAAAATCACCTTCTTTTAAAATAGAAAGAAACATATAAAGAAGAATTTTCAAGCTCAGTTTCCATATCCAGTGGAAATAGGACCAGTTTTAAGAAATCAGGTTTGACAATTTCTCTTTACATAAGGAATAAAAGAAACTTCAGAAGGGAGATACTGAGAAGTATTTCCATACCAATAAAGTCACGAAACAAGTATTCACACTCCCTGGGTGTTCAAATAGTTCTTTTTGCAACTAGACGAAGGTGAATCTGACTCAGTGACAGAGAAGCAACATCTCAAATTCCTCTGTTCACCTGAAAGAGAAGTCTGGCTCACTGACACTAAAATTTTTCTGTTGTATCTGGGTTGTCCTAGGCTCTAATTTCATATTTATATATACTTTGGGGATGATGTTATAATGTGCACAGGTAGATGAAGGTATTATATTCTACAAAAGCTTCTTCACTTTTAAGTACTCCTCTTTTTCTGAAACTTATGTGCAATGATTATCTTACAGAAAAATGGATTCTTTTCTTACAGAGGAATTTCATGTATCAGAAATTATAATAATAATGATTTACTTAAATCTTTATCCAATTCCATAGCTCAGTCACACAGCAGGTAGATATCATTATAGACCTACCTTTTTTGCATGCTTGGTTTCGTAATTCTTTTTACCTGAAATTAGAATGAAATATTGAGATGAAAAAGAAATGTTTTGGCAAAGTGTGAAGAAAACTGATCACGGTACTTTTAATGACATAATATTTTTAACAGTATCACTTGAAATAGTCATTTATCTCTCATATAGTCTTAGAAATATTTTGCTTATACTTTACTTATAATTGAAACAATGGACAAAATTCTCAGCCAGTAATCTGTAGACCCAATGCAATTCTTCACAGATAATTGTTGTCGTTTTTAAAGTAAGTCATCAGAATATTGCTATGTCTTTTGGTGTATTTAATCCATCATTTAGTTAAAACCATAGGCACATAATAAAGTAAGAATTTGCAGATCACACTGTTTGTGTATATCCTGCTGATTTGGACCTCTTCCTGCTTCATTATAGAATGAACCATACATGATCAAAGTGGTGGATCACTCTCAGATCCTTTCTGAGACCAAACAAATTCTTTGAATTAATAGTTGGGGGACTGGCAAAACCTGGTCATTAGATGTGGTCAAAATCTCTGCAAAAAGCATTACGCACAGAACCACACAAAACCATCTTCCTTCCTCAAGCCTCAGTGCCCTGAGAGGACACTTTTGGGATTTCACTTCAAAGACAGAAACAGAGTATTGGCAGACTTGCTTACTTGGTTCCTGATTTCCAGGTACATTAATGATCCTCCTATTAGATTAAATATTCTATACTAGGCTTGATTACTTTAGCAATAGTAA
The DNA here is from genome assembly GCA_018881555.1 of Amblyornis subalaris. Taxonomy (NCBI): domain Eukaryota; kingdom Metazoa; phylum Chordata; class Aves; order Passeriformes; family Ptilonorhynchidae; genus Amblyornis; species Amblyornis subalaris. The sequence continues at coordinate 191,631 of JACAXG010000002.1, read as the reverse complement.
CCAATTTTGTTATATTAGTAAATACACACTTATTAGCCACATGGCTAAGTTATAGGATATTTTTACTTAGAGGGAAACATTTCAGAGAAATTATTTCCTTGGATTACTCTCTGAACACTTAAATAATTAAGAAGGGAAAACTATTTCTGACTTTTTTAAACTTTATTTAAAATTTTAGAATTTTTAAAAAGAGAAAAAATTACAGTTAATTTGGTCTGACTTTAAAAATCCTATGGTGTATTAACTTGAGCCTTTCCTTTTTATGCAGGGAAAGGAGACAGAAGTAAAGTAATACAGATCCTGTTGTCTGTCTTCCTGATTTGATTCTTGTAGTAGAAGAAAACAGAGAACTTTCAGACAATTTCCCTATAAATAATTTACTTGTCACTACATAAATATTATTTCATTCTTTTTTTCCTAACTACCATGAGTTTAGAAATGATACCTTTTTCCCAAAAACATGCATATAATTTCTGGATGTTACTTCTAAGGTCAAAACACTCTTCTTATGATCTCCAACCTATACCAAGTTTTGTTTTAAAAAAATAGTAAAATACTGGAATCTGTAGTAACTTATGAATGCTTATTTTATTCTACTTTTTGAATAGATAAACTTTATGCACAAAGATGTTCTATCAGTGTTTAAAAAATTAGATTCTTCATCTCATTAAATTTTATGGAATATATTTCTGGAAAATATCATTAGGATTATTAATTTAGTATCAGCTGATAGGTTTAAGTCCATTTTTCACTAAACTTTATTCAGAGTCTGCACGTTGTTGTCACTAGATCAGGCATCTATTCCTGATGACATACAAGTCATTACCTAGTAACATATATTTCAATACATATTGCTCAGGTATCTTTCATTAAATATTTTTGCTCTGAATAGCAACCTTAAACAGGCCTTTAAGCTGCCGCACAAAATCTCACATATCCCACTTCATCTTAGTTTTCTTCTCTCAAAATAATATTTACTAGTAATTACGTTTTATCAGGAAGTGTTTACACCTTCCTCATACAATTCAGGAGTAGAAACTACAGAACATAATTTGTAGATAAAAACATACAAATTTATATGAGATTTGTGCAAGTTGAGATTTAAATATTCTCCTTTAAAAAAAGTAGAATTTTTTATAAAATTAAAACCTTTGAAACCTTTTAAATGTGGTTATTTTCTTGATGACTTTTTAAAAAGATGAAACAATTCGAGCCCTTCAGAATTTTTAGTCCACAATAAATATTGAATCTTGTTTTTGCTTTTAACCATTTTGAGCAGCTTCCAACTTCTTTTGGTTTTTGCATATTTCCTATTTTACCTGACTTTAGAATGAAATTAGATCTAGATTATATGGTCTAATGAATAAATTAATTATGAAGTAATTTCCTATAAATCAGGTTGAAGAACTGGGTTTCCATTTCAAATTAGGAAATTATATTTCTATTCACTTTTATTTTAACCAAACAATGACTGTGTATTTATTTGCAAGAGAAAGAAAAAACTGTTCAGAGAGAATGAAATATAGTGATGAGCAAGAATTTTGTTAACTTTTTTCAGTAAAACTTTCAATGCATTAATAAACTGCTGTTTTCTGGCCCTTCAGAAGCTATCATATTTTTCATGCAAGTTTTAGAGGCTGTTACTTAGTAAATGTTATTCCCTGATTTATACATCTCAAAAGTCATAGAAATGAGAAATACTTGTCATAATTCACATTTGTTTCATTTTTTCCTCTAGAATTAAGTTATCCACTTCAAACAGAAATCCTGCATATTGCTTCAATCTTCCCTAAGCTCTTGAGGTAATGTTTAAGTGATAGCTAGACTGTGTTGAGCTTTCTCATGAAGTTAATTTTTTGTGGGTTATGGATTAGCACCTGGTGAGGAGTGTATACACTGCTAACGGAATTGAAGAAAATTTGAAATTTTGGTATATATCTTTTTCAAATGCAACTTAAAAACCAGCCAGCCAAGATTTTACAGAAAAATAGGAAAAATATAAATTATTTTTCTGTCAGGTGGTTTTATAGATTACTTATGTTCACACACTTCAATAAAAAGTTATATATACAAAAGTCCTCCTTTATTTCTGTGTGCTGAGTGACCAGTTATCTAGTATGTAGTGCTCAAGACAAATTCACAGGTTTGTCACAAATTACCTACTTTTTGAGAGTTTCTGTTCATAGTACATATACTACATGTTGTATAGGACTAGATGGGAAGCAGAGAGGAAAAGTGATTTCCTTATCCAGGCTGCTGCATGCTTTGGCAGGCAGGACCAACAGGAAAGGGAAAAATTTTACTTCTTAGGTTAATGGATGCAAGCACAGCGGGGAAAAGCTCCAGGATCATAAGTTAGGCAAGTATACAAGAGCAGAGAGGGCAGATAATGACATATGCTGAATGTGGTGAGGAAAGCAGAAGCTGATGCGGAGAGCAGAGCCAAATCTAATCTTAAAAAGGGTCAGCGACAACTCCTATAGATGAGGAAGCTGTTATGCTCACAATAAGAATGTTTTAAGTCCTTAAAGTTGCCAAATCTGTCTGCAAGATGGGAGGAGAGACTGAAAGTTGGAAATCTTTATTTTTTAAACCTTGTGTTTAATCAATTTGGTGCAGCAAGTCTGATTTTTACTTTGTCAGGTTTCTGTTTTGTATTTTAATAAAACTGTTATATTTTGACAAACTTTCATGCACCATTCAATGCTAGCTCCAATTTTTGTTATATGTATTGCTATGCTTGTGCAAACATATTTTTATATCACCAGTTTTAGGTGCTAGTAACTAAAGAAAATATGAACTTTTATAAATAATAATGAATAATTGTCGATATAGAAAGGACAAAAAATGCTAATGCTTTTTCATGTATTGCCCCAAAGGTCTGTCCTTGTCAAAATTCCTCTAAGGGTTTTAGCCCATAAAACCTTTCATTGTATCAGTGAGTACAAGCTCCTTCATGCCAAGATAAGACAGGAGGCAATGTTAATATCCCATCTTTAGACAATATTATGTGTGGTTTTTTAAGCTGTAGTCATACTGTTTCCTTCTCTAAATTAATGTACATAATGTTTAAAAGGAAGAATAAGAAAGTAGGAGGAAATGGAAGAAAACTTCACCACAGTAATTCAAAGTCTTTTTGAGTTGAAGTTAGATCAGCTGTTGGTCTCACTGAAGTTTTCTTTGGCCACTATTCTTCCTGAGCTGTTTGATCTCTCTGATATTTATGTGACATTGTGGTCTGGGTTTGTCTACCTTCTTTGAGAGAGAGATTGGAAACTTCGTTGTTTTAAGCTCCGTTTACAGATAATGTAGAGGGGGGAGATTTACTCGTGAGAATTCAGATTTTTCTTAGCAGCCTAAAGAGTAGTTTGTAAATGTTCCATATAGTCTTTTAAGGTATTTTACATAGACTTAGCCTATTACCTTTTGTACAATGTAGCAATTGTTATTTTTCCCTTTTTATTTCATAGAGATAAACTGTTGAATTTTCATTTAAAAAATCTTTCTTATTTTATAGAAGATCATGGTTACAAGACCTTATTTGTCTTAAGACATAACCCAAGAAAAAACTGAGCATTCCAAAGTTTCAAAGAATTAAGGAAATAAAAAAGCTGAACAAGAACTTGGTTGGGAATTTTTCTGTCTGCACAGAGGGGAAACTTTTCCCCCAGATAGGTTTTAGAAAAGGTGATAAATTCAAAGTATTTTCCCTTTATGTAGATTTACAGCTATATTTTCAGCTTCCATTTCAACATTTTTCCAAATGAGACTAGAAATTGCCAAGATATTAATCACGCTTCAAATATTTATAGTATAACAGCTAATACAACTTCAACTATAGCATAGCTACTACTATCCCTAAGGTAACTCAATTATACTTATTTTGTATTACATGATGTAATGCATCAGTCTAAGAGCTTAATGACATAATAAATAAAATCTGAGAGAAAAAAGAAACCTGAAATAATTAATTTAAATAGGCTTTGCAAGAGATGAAGAGAGACAGAAGGAATTAACTAAAATAGTATTTTCAAGAGATGGAGAGATTTACAGTAAAATTTTGGGCTTCAATCCAGAAACTGCTTCCACGCACCCCTACCGCTTTAGAGGCAGTCATTAGCTTCTTGCAGTCTCAAGATCTATCAATGTAAAAGGACTGTATTGCAAATGATGCACAATACAATTGCTCACCATCCAATGACGGATGCCCAGCTCATCCCCAAATAAGAATTGGCCCCTTCCACCTAACTCGGTCCAGTTTATATACTGAGCATGATGTTCTGTGGTGTGGAATATCCCTTTGGCCACTTTGGGTCAACTGTTCCAGCTGTGCTTCCTCCCAACTACTTGCATACCTGCTCACTGGCAGAGCATGAGACACTAGAAAGTCCTTGATTTAGAACTAAAACATCAGTGTTTTATCAACATTATCCTCATACTAAATCCAACAGCACTGTACCAGCTACTAAGAAGACATTTAACTCTATCCCAGCTGAAATCAGGACAGTCAGTTAAAAAAGAAATTTGAAATTGTGAGTGGAGTAATCTGTAGGAGGAAAGAGAGAAGAAATAATTATGTTGCAGTAAGATGAATACTACCTGTCAGGTAATCAAGTAGCTGAAGTACTCATTACAGCACCAAAAAACTAGGCCAATAATAGCTATATAGACAGTAAATATTCCTTTATAATTGTTTTCAAGAAGGCAAATACGCTAGCTAATCTTTCAAGAAGTCCTTTATACTACGAAATAGATTTTCTCTTCACCCACTTTCCACTGGAACTATTTCTTCATAAGTATTACATATAGTCCATGAATATTAACAGGAAAATGTAAAAAACTGTTTAACATTTGTGAACCAACAATTCTAAACACATTCCTTGTGTTTGTATTTATTAAGATTCAAGCATCGATAAATAGATGTGATATTTTCCAGTTCCTTTGGGCCAAAATCCCACCAACGCCTCTCAGCATGAATTCAATGTGTTTCAAATGTGACCAATTAATTTTGCAAATGAAAAGCATCTGTGCAGGGTGAATGTCTCAGACTTGAATTCATTTCACACTGCATATATAGTACACTGTAATCTCCGGAAACATTTCTATTTAGAAAATACCAGACAGACGTATGAGAAGCAGGAAGTTAAAGAAAAGAACAGTTTTCTGGGGGAAAAAAACCCAACTGTAAATCTAAACTCAATTTTAGCATTTTATGCCTAACATTTCTTTCTTTTGGACTGTTTTCTACATGTTTAAGAATCAGTGCAACTACATATACAGAAACTCATTCCCTGGGAGCAAGGAGCCAAATCTTAAAATGAACTGAAATAACAGAATGGACTTGGATGGAACTTAACTTTTCAAAATCCAAGATGGTGACTGGGGGGAAAGGGGAGAGGGGGGAGAAAAGAAACCAAACAAAACCGAAGACCCCCCCAAAATCAACCAACCACACAGAAACCCCAAAACCAAAACCAAACAACATAACCCAAAAACTCACAAAGAAGCAAACATATTTAGCTATCAGTAACTAGTAGGTAAAGAAGAAATGGGAAGGGAGATTTCCCAGTTCATGAGTTTCGTTCTAGGTCAGTGTAGCCACAGGGAAGTAGTGAGTAAGCAAGCTTTCATCATTGAATGGTAGCTGTGTTTTGAGGAAAAGACTATCAGGATTTTGGACTTACCTTCAAAAGAAACCTTCTGGTTATTAATGTCATGAGGAATAATGTGGCTCTGTATAACTAAAAGTAAGTGATGAAGTAGAAGTTTAGACTCTTTTGCACCCCTCTACACTACAGATCTCACTAAGACCCTGTAAGACAGAGCCTAAGGAATTCCTGTTGACTGACATTCAACCTGTACTTTTCTGTCAGGCATTTACAGAAAACATCTTTCCCGATCACCACGTTCATGATAGTGTCTATTAATACTCTATTGTAGTGTCTCCTCTTTGGTTGTACAAGAAAAAGAGACACTTCCTATCAAGGACCCATCTAGTCCAACACATTTGTCCTGCCTTTAGCTAGGACCATATTGTTAGAGCAATTCTCTACTTTAGAGTGAGGCTCTATGAGATAAACTACAAAAAAGTGATTCCTTTTTTCCCCTACAGAAAACTTTTTTCAGAAGATGTAAAGAACTTTTGTAGTTTTTCTCACGTTGTGCTTTTAATATGCTTTCTGTGGTTGTCAGTGTAAATATTGTTCAAGAAAGATTAGACTTTTTTCTTTTCTTCTTTCTTTTTCAGGTATCTACCATCAATTACATCTCATTGCAATATGTCCCATAGGTTAATTAAGCATTGTATAAATAAGTGTTTCTATTTATCATTTTTTTTAATTTGCTGCATAGCCATGCATGTTGTTAGTCAAGCGGTGAATATTTAGGTGCTTGTGACCTTTCTCCTTAAATGAGTTTCTCAAGCAATCTAATCATGTTAGTTGCTCTTCTCTGATCTCCATTCAGCTTGTTCATTTTCCCTGTCAAATCAGGTACCAAGATGTTGAGAAATATATAAAGTATTCCAGACGCAGTCTTAACAGACCTGATAGACAATGACTAATACTTTCACGATTGATTACTTAATGTTTTGGCATATGATACAAAAATCTCCATTGACCTTGGATTATTTTTCCCCCTGAAATATCACATTTAGAGCTGGAAGAGAAATGTCAATACTGCCAGAAAATTTTCAAAAATTAAATGTTCTCTTTTTCTAAGAACTGAGGTAAGTAGTTAAAAAAAAAAAATTATGAACCAATAATCCCCTATATTATTTTAAGTTAGTAGAAATATTTCATTTTGACATTTCCAAATGTTGCAATTTTCTCTATCTAAATGATGAGTCACCTATAATTAACTAACACTTTTACACAGAAAACTAATAATTTTTTTAATGCATATAAAAGGTCAAAATAGGATATTTTAATAATCCTGAAAGATTTAGTATGCAATGAAATGTAGAAAATCACTTTTCCCCCAGCATATTCATAGAATAAACAATTTGACACATCTGAAAAAATAATAAATTCAGTGAAAATGTTCTCACCATTTTTAATCATACTGAATATTTGTTTTCAATTATTGCTCTGTTTTAATGTTATCATCCATGTGTTATCTTCCTACATAATACTTATTTTAGATTTTTTCCAGTTAAGCTGGTTTTCAAGTTTTTTTCTTCAAATGCTTCTGTACTTTCTAGTTACATTTGTATTCTTTCCCATGAATGCTCACTGCACTTTCAATTGCAAGTTTCATTAATATGCTCTTTACTCTCACTTTCAGATTTTTAATGAAGATGTCTAATAGGACATGAGATGATTCTGACCCCTGGGGCAGTGTATGACACTTCATTTCATCTTGAAATGTTGTTCCCGATTTTTCTCTGCATTGCCTCAGTCAATCTTCATCCACAGGACTTCATGCCTATTTTGATCTGAACTAAGTGTTTAAAATTTCTTTGGACATGATATCAAATATTAAAATAAATAAAAGAAAATACCTCCTCATCCCAAATGTCTTGTGTCTAGTTTGCTCTCTCTAATTCCTTCTGCAGTTCTGTAGCTTATCGTAGAACAGAATGAGCTTCCGCAATCTGTGCTGCTCGTCGACCATGATCTCGCTACCATTAATGCGCTGCGTGTGTAGGCTGTGCAATTCCATGAACTTTGCATGATGCAAGGAACTAGAAGAAAGAGACTTTCTTGAAAAGTTATTGCCTAAATTTGATGTGGTCAGAAGAAAGCAACAGAATTCCAGTGCTGCAGTGACAGGTCTTCCTCCTCAGTAGCTCAGCTACATAGGTGTCTATCTCTTCACCAGACATTGTCTGCAGCCTCACTTCTGAAATAGGTACAGACCCAGAACATCTGGTCTGAATGTTCTGCGTGTGTTTTTGTTAGACATTGACTAGAACTAAAGAAAGGCTAAGAGTTAGGTAGCAGGGGAACCTAGCTCCCCTGAAAGGCTCAGCTTGGCAGCTGCTGTTAGCATGATCCTAGTACATACAGACCAGGACAAGCCCCCCGAGGAGAAAGAGTTGCTAGCCTTTTTATTGCATCTTATTTTTAAGTTGAAGAATGTAATCAGAAGGTTGTAAAGATCTTGTGTCATAAAAGAATTAATGGACTCGTTTAGGAGTTAGGAAATCTGAATTCAGTTGGGTCTTTGTCTAGACTTCTAAAGGTCACCTTCTCAAGATATATGCAGCAAAGCATGCCTTAGTAGAAGGATTACTTTGTTCATAAGAAATTACTGAAGTCCAGAGCACTCTTCTGTCATCTGAGGACAGTGACCAATAGCTATATTTTTTTGTTCTCCTTCCTTCATAGTGGATAAGGTTTTACACTAGCCTAAGGATTCATAGGGAATCTTTGTAAGAAGTGGTAGCTTGGTATCTGTCAGTTAATAGTTTAATTGACTCAGTCCCAAGGAATGATTGGAATTACCTTCAAAAAGGGACCAGTGACTATGAATCTCAATCAATGAAGGTATACAAAACAAATAAATTTGAACTGCTTGCTTTACCACAGATTTAACCCCAAGATTTTATGTTTTGTTTTGTTTTATTTGCAGAACTGGTGAAACACCAGATTTTATAGTTCTTCAGAATCTATCTCTCAGATCCTCATCTGTTGCAAGTCAGCCATGGATAATTTGGTTCCACTTTGAATCTGTAAGCAAACTTGTTGAGACCAACAAAACATCTCAAAGGTTCATACTTTTTTTTTTGATTGATGGTTCTGAACCTTTGATAGTGATTCAGAAAATTGTTAGTCAGAAAGCAAGACTGACTCACAACAGTTCAGTGTTCTTTTCACCAAGAAGGGAACAATATATTTTCTGCTTATAAATCTGATTCAAAATTTCCTTTCATTTCATTTTTGTTTTAGTTTCTTCTGGCTTGGTTTGTAGGAGGTTTTTTGTGTTCCGTTTTGGTTTTGTGGCTTTGTTTTGTTTCTTTGTGATTTCATTTATGTTTTAGATTTAATGTATTGGGTTTACACAGCAGGGTTTTGGTAGCAGAGGCAAGGCTTGTGAAAAGACACCAGGAGCTGCCTCAGTGTTGGACACAGACAGTTTCAGCCATCTCCAAGGACCTCTCCCTGGTTGAAGTTGAGCCATCAGTGATGCTGGTGGCATTGAGTGAGAATATGTGAGAACAAAAACTATGCTGGCTCCAAGGTCAGTGAAAGAGCAGAAGAAGGTGTTCCAAGTGCTAGAGCAAAGATTTCCCTGCAGCAGTAATTAATACTTGCATATTACAGCAACAAAAAATTCACAAGGCTAATATTTTCCAACTTTTGATTTTCACATGCTACCTACACCCATTTTATCAGCTTTTTAAGGAAAATTTTGTGCAAAATGTAGGAAAATTGATTTCCTTGGTGCAGTCAACCTTTCTAAACATGGAAAATACTTTATAATAAGACATTTGAAAGCATATTAAACAACAAAGGCTCTTTTATAGAAAAAAATTGCTTGAGATTTACAGGTTACTGGATAAAGAAATAAATCAAGAAAAACAACAAAATTCTGAACAAATATCAAGGGTCATTTCTTCATGCAGAGAATTCTAACTATGTTAGTGTTACATAATGGTTTTCAACTCAATTGGGCTGGAAAAATAGAAAGGAAAGGCAGTGAATAGTCATTAGAGTGCTCCCTGTGGAGAAATAGAATTTAAAGAGTGAAAGGACCAATACTTCTGCACTGTCTTGGTGGGAAGCTTTAAAGTAAATGTCTAATTTACTACATTTGTCTGCATTCTTGCCCAAAAATTATGTGGTCAAAGTACCTACCTTCAGTGAGAAAACTAATAATGAAATTTAGCAATCCCTATGAAGAAGTTTATATAAATGAAAATCAGAGATGTTTTAATACATCAAGGTCATGGCAAAAATTTAGTGCATGTGTGGGACCTAAAAACAAAGTTCAGCAAGAAGGATTGCTCTTGTTGGCTATAGTATACCAGGAACAAACTGTCTGCACACCTTAGGAGCTGGAACACTGAGGAGCTTGGCGTACTGCTCTAAGGGAGACATGAAGCAGAGAATTGAGAGGCACAAAGGTGTTTACAGTGGTGCTTTGTTGAAATCAATGTAGTTGTGAAACAAAGATGGAGCAGCACAGCCGTGTTGTGGTTATGCTCCGTCAAGAACCATGCAGCTAATGGGAACTAGATCAAAAGAATGATCAGACATTAATAGAAAGCTGAACTTTGCTTCATAACTCGAAAATACATATTACTTTTTTTACCTCTACATATGCTAATGACTAAAGTCACTTCAACTCCACCCAAACATGAAATGACATCAACTGTAACTTTATCATTTCCCATCCCTCAAAGAAAAGAACATAAATAACATAAATGTAAATAACATAGATGGGGAGGAAGGCCAGAGAAGACTTCACTGGAACTTCTGGGATCAGTCAATGGGCTGAACCTGTCTTTTCTTCAATAGGGATGCCTATTGGATAAGAACCATACTCTATGTGTGCTAAATTATGACCTCGAGGTAGCTTTGATTGGTGATTAGAGCTTGTCTGGATAGCACTCCAGATTCATCTTTGCAGCCAGTTACTATCAGCGACACTCTCTGAACCTTAACTTGTCACTAAAGTTTTCTATTATCTGTGTATTTGTTAATAAAGTGTGTTATTCCATAAACTCTTAGTGTGAGTCCTTCAAGGAGATTAGCAGCAGCTGGCAGCAGAAAATATACCAAGAATATGGATGCTGTCACCATGTGACCCTGAACAGGTTAGTCAGACCACCCTCTGATACAGTGGACTGTTCAGTGGGGTCCCCATAACAGGGCACTGACAGACTGGAAGGGCACAAGGGTCTCATCTTCCCTGGGGGCGCTGACAGTTGATCAAATATAAAGGGTCCAAGGAAATACTCCCCTTTCCTATGACAGCATGTCATATCTATAACTACCTTATGATAATCGTCTTGATGGTAAAAGGTCTGGTAAATCTCTAACAGAGAAGAATTGTTTAAATACTCTATTTTAATTGAGAGTGCTACTTAATTATTGACTTTCATCTCATCCTGGAACAAACTTCTGAAGTAAAAACACTTTTTGCTTGTTCGTTAGTTTATTTTTCCTGTGATGCCCATTACTTTGTTGTATCTTTCCAGCATAAAATTTTCAGGACACAGGCTCTTCACATATGCAGTGTTGTGTAAACGGCTGTGTTACAAACCAGATGCCCAAAGGGAGCAAATCAGCACTGTGTCACTGAAGTTCAGGTTTGGATTGCCAATTAACTGAAGGTAATTAATATGTCTAAATAACAGTCTGAAACTTCGTTTTGGATAAGAAATATTAATAGTTTATTCTGCTGTTGAACCACACTGTTTATTTGAATTCAATTCTTCTTTGAGTTAGGAATTCATGAATACCCCGAAGAAATGCATCTGTTGTGCCTAACCCTGCCTAACAGTTTGAAAGAAGCCTTTTCTTTTTGTTTCCCACAGCCTGGATCCACAGTTTTTGTAATGCTCATGGCAGCCAAATTGGAGACAAATGGAGACAAGTATTTCAGTGGATTTTTTTTTTATTATAATAGCAGAGATGTATGCATAGACAAACAGTGCTATGAAATCCAATGAGCCACAATCAATACAAAATCTGGTGTGAATGTACTAATATAGAGGTAAAAGTACTTAATAACTGAATATTATCTCCTCACGGGAGAACAAGTTATAGCATTATTACCATGAGAAGGTTATGTCATTTTAATTGTAATGTTACAGATTAAAGGGTAATTTTTTTCTATTTAGTCAGAGTTTCTCAGCAGCATTGAAAATCTAAGTTACGAACCAACCCTATGCAAGCTATATCTGATTCTCAGTTATTATTCAGAACTAGGAAGTCCTGGACAAGTTATGTGCTGTTCAGCTCAGATTCAGTATACATATAGCACCAGAATAATAACACCAAAATCCATGTTATACTTGGAAGAGTCTGTCGTGAAAGTTTATAGAGCCTTTGTTTCCATGCTTACAAAAAAGGAGTCATTAAGTTGCTACCTTAAACTTCTGAATGGTTCAAAGGAAAGGATTGGGATTTAAGCCACCACCATATTTTCTGCCTGTTCATTTTACCATCCTGCCTTCAAGATAGCAGTAGTAGTGAGATGATGCCTATCTTGCCTTTTATTCCTCGTTCCTGTCATGGGTTCCTCTGTAAGTCACCTAGTGTATAAACGGTCCAATCATGACTACTGGATGTACCCAAATTAGTATTAAAACATTCAGAGTATATAGTCTGAATTAATAAGATTGATCTATTTAAGCCTTTTAAAGAGATTTATCCAAATAGCTCTAATATAAATTGTTGTTATATATTCTCACTACACTGAGAAACTTCAGTTGTTGCTGTTATCTTAAACGTAATCTCCGATGATCAACAGAAGCTATTGTATGTACTATAAATTATCTTTTCAGAAGATATTTCTACATAGTTTTCTGAAAATAGTATGGTTCTGTAAGGACATAAAGAGCACAGTTGCCTGTCTCAAACACTTAAGGCCACAGATGGACTTTGCCATGAGATAAGCACAGAATGGAGAGACAGGATGGCACTAACTCCAGGCCAGGCAGAGAAAAGATCTAGTTAGTACACACTGGGTAATGCATCCAGACAAATAGTCCCACTGTGGCAAACTGTGTAAAGAAGCAACTGCTCATATGCCTGTCATTGGTCAAACAGAGATCACCCCAAGTTATGGGACAGATGGGCATCTGTGACCACTAGTGACCACTGAAGCCCCCTTGAAGATGCCTCCATGGATACCTGGAACTGTGGTTAAGCCACTACAGCGGGAACTTGAGGTAAGATAAAGGCGGTACTATCATCTGAGTGTTGTCTCAGACCCAGGGGGAGGTTAACAAAGCCGAGGAAGAAGAATTTGTCACTGATAATGGACACAAAGAATGTAGAATTTATGGGCCACAAGGAAAGTCAACCCAGCAACTGTGCTGAAATCAGCTCTGGCTGGGTAAAAGGTAATTCCGGAGCGGGAAGATCAGGACCACCAGCTCATGGCCCACAGACGCAAGAATCCCACCGACTCAAAAGAAGAGAAAGATTGAGCATATGGACTAATTAGCATTAGAAGCGAGGGAATCATTTAAGCAATAGAATAAGAGAACTGTGTAGCTTTAATTCCTTTTTTTTGCTAAAAGGTATGAACAATGAACAGTTTTGAATGACCTCAGGACCTCCAGCACCGAGAAGCCCAGGGTGAAGAAGGACCAAAGGGACACTGCTGAATCCACAACTGGTAACTGTCTTCTGCTTGATCTCTTGATATCTCTCTCCCCCACCCCTTCCTATTTCTTTCTATCTCTCTATGTCACATTTTATTGTTAAATAAAATCCCTACTATTGACTTCAGCATATGGTCTCTTTTGCACCTTAATTCAGGCAGCGGTATCTCTCAACAAGCGTATCTTAACAGGTTCAAATGATTCTTGATGCAACAGGAAGAGATGCCTTACACATGCTCAACTGCAGTTAGAAATTTGATTTTCCATTAAAGATAGAGCAGATATTCCTTTCATGCCTCTCAATGCTTTGGGGTACGTTTGCAAGACTTTTCCATGCAATATCTCATATTCATGTGAAAGCACTTCAAATGATTCTTTAAAATTTCCACTCTCCTCATGCTCACTACTGTTTTTCTGATCATTCACAGCTGTACAGCACTATAGTCTAAAATTATGTGCTCTAAATTCTGATACAACAGTTGCAGACTATAAACACTCCTTTGTAGACCCACACAGTTTTGCCCTTCAGTAACTGATTAGACACATCAGAACACTATTTCCAATATCCATCAATGTATTCAGCTAACTATTAGGTGTTATTGATTTGACAGTGGTTGTTTTTGTCTTTGAACAATAAAATAGTTTTCCACATGTTAATAGAATTAAAGATATCATTTAAAAAAATGATAGATTCCTTTTATCATATCAAAATTAGGATAAAGTTTTGCTTTATTAGTTGCTATCATATAAAAACATAGTAGATATAATTTTGAGAATTGGTATTGTCATTAAGACATTTTATTAAAATTGAATTGTGTTTCAACCAAAATGGGATTTCTAAACAAAGTAAGTTGTAGTCAGCTAATCATGCTCTCTTCCGGCTTAAGCATAAATGGACACTAAATCCACTTAGTCTCCCAAATTAATTTTATTATTCATATATCAATAAAAGGATATATATAACCATCAAAGCAGAACAAGCTTGACCTTCTCTAAAGTCTGTGTGTTCTCCAGCTCTAGCAGGAAAACCACTGTGTTTCATGTTGGAGACATCCTTTGAATTTCTGGTGATCTTTCACCAGCTTTTTATCAGCACCTACATATCAGTTTCTACTACAGCAAGGTGAGTTGCTTCTCTGTGTTCTTTGTGTTCTTGAAGTGTACACTTTGTTGGTCTTTTACTTAACTGGGGGCAGAATGGGTCAATAAAATACTGAAGCATAAGGGAATTAATTCAGAGAAAATATTTCTGTAGGGGGCAGTCTAAATTATATTTACCCCCAGCTTAGAGGATATATCTAAACACTTCAATGAACAAGATAATTTTCTTTTAATTTCTTTAGAGTGAACATTTTTTACACTTTTATATGATATTTTGAAGGGGTTTCTTGGGGTTTTGTTTCTATGCTTTTGCTTTTGGTTTTTGTCTTTTTTTTGTGTGTGAACACACCTAGATTATTTATTACTTCATTAATCTATTTTCTAATGTAAATATTTGAATTTAGAATCTCTCCCTCCTTTGAAGAGTTACATATTTATTGTGGTAAAGCATTTGAAAAAATATTTGGATTGAGTGTATTTGTCATTTATCTGTATTTATATAAGCCACAGAGTTTCTGAAGTTCTATGCTTTGTTAAGTTTTCATTTTGCAGTGTTCACATTAGAATAAAAATTGGAACCCAATAACAGAGATACATGTGTTTTATGAAAGTTTTCAGGACAAAAAAATCAGAACAAAGGAAGACATTTCCATTTGCTATATCCTTATTCATGGTTCACACTATTTGCTTCATGGTAAGGCCCCTTATTCTCCCAGCTCTCTGCAGTAGTGAGTGATGATATGCTTTGCATGTTTATACATCAAAGGATCTCCATCACTCAGCCTTCAGCAGATGTGTTCCAATTTTTGTCATATGAGAGGTATTTTCTCACAACTGTAAAGTAAAAAAGAAAGAATGGAATGCATTGGTCTGGAATAAATCACATCTATCATTCATGGTTGCCCTAAAAACTGCTGTTCAATATAGAAAAGGTAATTCTTGATTGTTCCATTAACTCCGTCAATTGGCAAGTCATGGTAGACAGGCACAAAACAAACCATGTGGTAAATGTAACAGTGAATTTCAAACAACGATCAGATTTCATAACTAGGTTCTGTAACATTTAAGACTACACTCTTGGTTTCAAACATCTGATATAAAAAGAGGCTCATGGAACTAAATACTGCAACCTGCTTAACCAAATACAAAACACACAAAATTAGATATTTAATTCCTAGAAATAGGCAAACTAAAGATCTGTGATCTTACAGAGTTATAGATTTCATTGAAATAAAATTTATGTTGAATTTAAAGGATTGGGTTTAGATTACTTTGAATTATTTTTTGCAGCTTTTATACAGACATAGCTTACATATGAGGAACCAGGCAATGAAGGAGGACTTTCTTACCATGAAAAGCTACCTCCTTTGTTTAAGTGTTAGCCCAGACATAATCTTCATTTTTCAATCTTAGCAGCAAAAGTCACTAAATCCTTTTTGAACTACATCACTTATTCCATCCACTGGGAATTTTGCTCCCAGTTAGTATTGTGAATTACTTACCTACTTACTAGTATGGAATAGTGACAACTGTTGTATAAAGTGAGAATCTGAGAGTATGGAAGGTATGTCTTCTGTCAGCTTTCCTTCTCTCTGTACATTAGATAAAAGGAAGAGAATGTACAGGGTTGTAATACACAACCATAATACAAGGCCTTGGAATAAGAGTTTTAATAAGAAGGAGCATTAAGATGAGGAGCTAAGTTATGATGATGAGTCTATACTGCCTCTTGAACTAGCAAAGACTTGGAGAGAGAAAAATAGGCATTCGTAACATCTGACTTATCTATTTAAAGATGAGATGAGTTAAACCGTAAAACTCTCCACTGACTTATAAAAGAAGTCAAGGGTATCTAATTCAACTATCGTTTTCTTCAATGTAGGCATCTGTATTTCACAGGTTGATTCCTAGCCCTAGACTCCACTTTTGCAGCAATGCACACCTCACACTGCTTCTGAAATAAGTGAGATTTATGCTTTGAATAAATGAAATTCCATTAAATATGACATTCTTCTAAGAAAGCAGATCTTAGAAATCTTAAAATGTTCACATCTCTTTGCCTCAGCTCCCCACCTATTAAACAGGAATAATACCCTCTCAGTTCACAGGAGTTCTGTGAAAGCAAATTAATTACTATTTGTGAAGCATTAAATGCTATAATGATCATTGCCATCAAATAAAACATGAGGAGATTAATAATTCTGTCAGCCTAGCAGAATTTGAATAGTGGCCTAAGGCTACACAGTGAATAATAACAAGAAAACAAAATATTGAATAGCTACCTATTTACTGAATGCTATTAATCATGTGTGCTGAGTGATGCAAGGGTCTCATGGACAGAACAGGACATGAGCATCTAATTAAAAACTGTAATATACTGCTTATGCACGGGAACACAAATTAAGATTCCATAGATTACTGCATTCTAACCTGTTCTAACTTTGGAGTGCTTTGCTTTGCAAATATAACATGAAAGTAACATTAAAGTTGAAAGTGAAAGGTACTTTCATAATTTATCAAAGTTTTTGATGTTGTTTCCATAGAGGTGCAAATGAAGTTATATCCATCTATCCAGAAGTATATTTGAAGCGCAATAAAAACTAATGTTAAGTACTATATATGGTTGAATTACCTTGTGATTTTAAAGGTAAATAAGCTTAGGATCAATTTGCATGGATTAACTTGCAAACTCAGGGACACAGCCTGCACAGAAAAAGACCCTTAAAGATCATGGCATACTTATTCATTTGATAAATAATATAAACAATAGCTGAAACATGTGGGTTCATATGTTTATTCTGAGGAAAAATAAAAAGAAAAGAAAAACAGAGTTTGCTTAATTGCTGGTGAAGTAGACCGTGAGACACAAAATGTACCTACCAGAAAATAATTCTGAAAAACAAATTACTTTCACTCTTGACCTAGTACCAACTTGATTCTATTTCTTAAGTTATACAATGTCCCTATGCTCTAGTACATTGTGCCCCCCTTTCTGGTATATCTGGGGCATATCTTTTCTTCAAGCCAACAGATCTCATATCTGAATAATAATTTCAACATTCTTGGTTCTTACTATTTTCAGAAATTATTTAATTGTCAAAAGTACTCCCCTGCATATTGTCTTCAGCATTTGCTTTGCCTTGCATAAGAAGAAACAGTGCAATAATAAAATAGGGTTTTACTTCCTTTTACATTTTAAGAAACCACTTTACCTGTGAGTAGATTGATCCACACTCAGAATAGTGTTGTATTTTCATAAAGTAAAGCTGTTTAATCATTCAGAAAGAAGTTTCCATATTTTTTCTGTCTTCCATGTAGCTGTTGCCAAGTGTTGCTGAAGGGCAGTATTGAAATTAAATTACACTAGACATTGTGTTTTATATCTATTATGCCATTTAGATTAAAAAATGTAAATGCATGTCAGATGTGTGTCACACTCTGGTCTGTTACATTTGGTGAATATTTGTGTCAGAAGAGAGTTACAATATTTGCAAATGTTTCAAAACTTTTCTGATATCAAAATTCAACTGCTTCATTCAGTGTACCTACTAAACTTGCCTCTAACCTTTCTCTTCTTTTCATTTTAAAGCAAATTAAAATTAAAACTCAATAATAAAACGTGAGTCAATGTCAGTCTATGAAATCAATAGGGTTGTTATTGTCTTTGACAATCTTCATCTTCCCCAAAACCTGAGCAAGGGAAGCCTTAGCAGAATGAGCAGAATGCACCAATTTCATGAAGGGCTTCTTGATTCTCCTTGTCATATAAGTCTAATGACTTTCATCACAATATTTCATCTGTAATTTCCATGTTTTGCTTTTTGTCACCACTATAATACGTACTTTTTTCCCCAAAGTATAGCTCAAATTTAATACAGAAAATACTGCATTAAAGACAGAATATTTTTTTACTCTGTTTTTCTCAATTTGAATGATTCTACCAGTTTTTAAAGAGCGGCAAAAAAAAAAAAAGAGTAATAATCAGCGGTTAAAAAAATTTGATTAGTACTTTTAAAAAGGTGATTTGTTATGAATAAATTATATGCAAAAAATAAACCACTAAATGTAATAATAAATAGTACTCAGTGTAAGTTCAAAGTGTCTTGAAGAAGTTTAGGTATTTCATGTTATTTCTGCAAGATATTTAACACAGAAAATGAAAATAACTCAGGCAGCAAGTCACACTTAACTTGCAGCTGAATGCACTGCCCAGTGTCGTCGAGCTGTGGTTCTTCCAGTTTCAGCTCCTGTGAATCTTGCATTTACATAATTGCTCAGCTTAGACAGCAAAAAGATGTGGTGATTTTCCTTTAAAAGTAGGAGTTCATTCAGATCCCTAAATTTTAAGAATTACCAAAGCTCAGGTTTCCACTTTTCCTTGGGAATTCATTTGCCATCTACCTCTTACACAGAAATACATTCAGCAGCTTTTTCCTTCAATGCCTAATTAGAAGCTAAAGATCCTGTGCAGGGCCAGGAGTTGGACTCAATGATCCTTGTGGGTCCCTTCCAACTCAGCATATTCTGTGATTCTGTGAAATTCAGGTGGAAGTCAGATTTGTGGGAGCACTTTCCTTTCCACTTAGTATTTTGCCTAAAGTGAGTCCTGTGCTTAGGCAATTCTCCCTTTTCAGTTGAGAATAAAGATTATGAATTACATCCTTGCAGAGAAAAGCATAACTAATCCAGTGCTGAGCATCACAATGTTCATGTGTATTTTTGGACCTTTACCATCACACTTTGCATCAAAGGGTAGTTAGAGGTAGCAAATAACGTAGTTCCTAAAGCAATAAACATACAAATTTATTCCAGGAACAACTTTCCTTTTTCTAGGAAGCTAATTCCTAGAACCATTTTTCCATTATTGCACAAAAGTTACTTTTACCTCCTATGAGAATCAGCTGAAGCTTTCCAAATACTTTAGTGGCAGTGAACAAGGCTGTATGTATCAGACACCATTAACCAAAAAAAAGATCTTTTGATTTCTCATGGCTGTAAGCATATAAAATATTTCAATTTTTTAGGGCCAGTAAGTTCATACTTTGGGGTAAGGGTTTCTTTTAACATTTAAGGTACCATTTTCAAAACAGAACATTTTTTACATTCTCAAAACTATCTCTGGGATGTGAACAGCCACAATAAACTCAGTATTTACAGACACTTTCAGATCTCACCTGACGTTTTTCTTCTAGGACTTAAAACATTGGCATTGAAGGTAAAAGTCTACCCTTACTGTATCTGAGAATACTGTTTAACCAAGAACAGGCCAGATGAGATTGGCATTTTTAAGGTGGATATGTAGTGGAGTAATTCCTCCTTTTCTTTTTTCCCCACAGGATAAATATGATGGTGCCTCTCAAAGCTGTCACATGACCTGGATGAAAACTGTATAAAAGGTGCAAAATTGTATCACTGGTAAAACTGTTGCAAATATATCAATTACAGGAGAGGCAAAATTGGCAGTAGAATGAGCATGGTGTCACTTTGCATTCTTGGCAGAGAGATGACTTTTAACACTCTAGGTAAGTTGTGTCATTGCACATGTCATCAAGAGTCATAACAATGTCATACATTTAGCTGACAAACCTCCAGCTCCTTACTGAGCATTTAAGGAGGGTGAATATAACTATATCAGCAGGGAAAGAGGCTGTCATCTGACAAACTGACTTTCCTACCTGAAAAAGACATATGAAATGTATCAAAATGACTGTTTCCTGCAGACAGCTTCTAGTTTTCTGAGACAGGTATAAAATGTGACCATATTCTGCTGCAGCCTTCCTTCTTTTTATGCCTCCACCCCTTAGAGCAGGGGTCACTTGTCTTTCCCAGATGGTACACCAATCTATATTTTTCTTCCCTCAATTAGAATTTAAACACACCAGCAACAAGTCAACATGACCTTGCACAGCCTGAGTCAAAATACTTCTGATCTGATGATATTCAAGCATTTTTTCTGTGTGTGATGCAAGATGTCCTGGATAACAATAACGATGTAGATATTCAGGCAAATATTGTGTTTCAGAGATGTTTATCTCATCTGTCATCCCTGTACCAGATGGCTGCTGATCACTCAACTTCAGCAAATGACTGTAATGGCTTTGAGACTATGCTATCTGTGTATGTTAAATGTAAAATAAGAAATAAGAAAGATTTTCAAAGCAAGAGCTCTATGGCACAGATGCCTAACCTTGAAGTAACTGATAATTATTGAATAATTTTCTACAATATGTGAAATACCTTCTACCTTAAGATAGACAGAGGACGACAGAAAAGTTCTCATAAAGAGTCTTTAGACAGTCTCTAGACAAAAAGTGGGTTTTTTCTGCATACCAGAGTACTATGAAAAATAATTTTCTAAAAAACAACCAACATTATGGATATATTTCTACATATACCTTATAGATGTATTTCTATGTATATCTTCGTATTTAATTATCTAACAGTGAACCCAAAGGATAGAATCTGAAATAAATGTATTTTACTTCATTTATGCCTGTATTTCACTCAACCTGAAATAGAATTCTAATGCTTTGCTTACAAAATGAGTAATACTATTCTATAAAGCACAATAACAAGCATGGATTCTAGTTATGTATTAATTCTTATTACTTAAACTTTCAAAGAATAATATTTTTAATTCGTGTGTAAGCAAAACTAAATTTAAGCTCATAGCAATGAAACTATAAACTATTTTCAATACTAACCTGCTTTAGTTACTTGTGGTATGTGCATGTGACAGCTGGATAGAGTGAACAAGAATTGTGCTACAAGACCACTGTCATAAAAACTGTTAAGATTCGTGATAACTTGGAGATTACTTTGGAAGCTTGTTTTTAAATTATACACTGAGCAAAGCATCATGATATAGTAACTCCCCACTACCTGAGCTACCCATAGCAAAAAGACTGTATAGAAACTTGACTGTTAGGTAAACATGGAAAATTACATTTGTATAATAAACCAGGGGCAAAGCATGTTGCTTGACATTGTTTGTCATTGTTTCTAAAAGAATCCATATTCATAGTGTATAAAGAACTAAATTTTCTCCTAGTGGTAAAAGGAAAGGCAAAACCTGTCTGACTGAGTTTTGGAAGATAAATTCAGATGCCCAAAATGAGAAAGCAAGCTACTAGGGATCCAAGAAAGTTTACGGTTCTTCAATTCAAAAAAATGATTTCAAAGATTTTTTTAGTATCAACTGAAACAGGTGGGTTATATATAGGTCTCAGGGCTGTTTTCAATTTTAGGACATAATTTTAGGTTCAGTTTAAGTTTAGACTGCAAACAACTGCCAACAGGAGCCCACACTTGCAGTTTACATAGTGGAAGCTTATAAGGCCCCAGAACTTGCTTGCTGAAGTTCCTTAAAAGGGCTTACAGGTTTTTTTTTTAATGTACCCTGAGTAAGATGCAAGGGAGAAATACCAACAAGATATTCTCAAGAGACCAAAACAACAACATTATTGGCAAACTTCAGAAAATCAGGGAACTTTAGCAAAAGTTTAAGGCAACCTTCAATCAACATAAAGCATTTCGCAAAGCATTAACTTAGCACACTCTAAGTCCATGCAACTTGGCAAACTCCAACCCATCCAATTTTAAGTTACTCAAAGTTTGAGAAGAAAGAAGTAGAAGAGCAAAGAGATACAGAAAAGAACAAATATAGCTACCACTGCTGGTTCCAACAGTGTTTTAGCTGATATAAAATCCAAGGGAAGGTATAGTCAAGACGTGCTCACCTGATGCTTTGGCTTGAGCACCCTTTGTCTTTCCCAGGCCTTTCCCCGAGGTGGGACTTCCGATCATTTGGCCACTCAGGAGCTGGGTTAGGGGCTCCAAGGTTGGGGTGTGGAGCATTGCCTCCTTTGTGCCAGGGATTGGCGGCCACTGCAAGGCTGGGATATAAGCCCAAAGGGTGTGGGGTGTGTGGAGCCGGGCATCGCCTCGCCAGAGCAAGACCCGAGCTGCCACTTTCTCCACACACGCACCTGAAATGTTTCAAGTCAGCAGTCCTTTCAATCTCTCACAAAGCTTGATACCATTACAATACATTTTCTAAACCACAGATATTTGCAAATACATATCTACACACAGTAGCTTATACTGCTTAGGATTATGACTGATAACTTTCATGAACCAATAATCATTGATTAGCTCTAGGTGGCCACATCAGATTTTGGAACCAAAAGTAAATTGAAGAGTATTTCATATATCTGTCTCATGCTCCATGAAAAAAAACAGTTTCCAGGGCTCATGACCTTACATTTTTTCCATTGAATCATGCGTAATTAAAACTTGAAAGTTTAAGTTTCTGTATATTTTCTTCAGCTGATTAAATTTTCTGATTTAACTTCTCATTTCTGCCACTTAGGAAGAAAACCAGAGCACTTTCACATCATCTTAAGTACTGCTTATGAGAGAAAATATTTTTAGTTCTGGAAACAAAATATGGAAGAAGCATATATCTTTAAAGTCACAAACTGTCACTCACAGAGGGAAGAAATACTGGTTTCACATATTCAAAATCATTCATATAGATGTAAAGTGAGCCTTCTAGCAGACTGGCAGATTGCCTTTAAACAGAAGAGAATTAAGGAGAGACACGTTCTTTGCATGTTTTGTTTAGCTTGTTTCTTGAAAAACATCTTAAGTGACTATAAAAATTCTGTCACACATTTAAACTCATATATTTTATTTCATTTCAAATTTAATTTTTATGATTTTTTTTGCATAATAAGGAATTTGGGTTTGTCCTGTTCATACCACTTCCCTGCATTCTTCAATCTTTTGTAGACAGTACAGTGAAAAGAGAATTGGACTGAACACCTTCATACCTGAATACACTAAGTGTGCACTATTTCAAGACAGACATCTGTAGTTGTACTACTGTAATATATTCTAGTGCAAATATTGCATGATGGGTATGAAGCTGTATTTGAGAGCATATAAGGAAACAAAAGTGAAATAAAGCACTTGTATGCATTTTCTTCCCATCTTCAAATGTATAAAACTCTAATTTGGCTGATATCTTGTTGTTAAAAAAGTTACTTGGGTTTAAAGACTCTCATTGATCTCTTATGTTATTTGAGCCATATTAAAGAACATGGTACTCATCACCTTCAATATATATTTTGTTGTTATATACTCACTCTTCTCCCATACAATGCATACTGAACAATTATTAATGTAAAACTTTATATATATTCTTATACTTGACAATTTTCTTCCAAGATGCTTCATTGCTGATCCTTCCAGGTAAAAAAAGAAGCCTGTATTAGTTCATACTTGAAAATTGTGCAGGGTGAAATGCAGTTGGCATTTTGTTATTTTAATTATCCTTCACTGCTGAAAGATTACACAAGAAAAATCAATTGTATGTTCTCCTTTAGTCTGATGCACAAGAATTTGTCACTGATTCTGAATCTGATCCAACTCCATTTAAACTGACTATATAGACAATGACTGAGTTCAAAATAAGTTGGATTGATGCAGAATTTGCAATGTAAAACTATAGGTATAATAACTCCAAGCTAAAGTAAATAGAAATCTTTACTGTTTAAATGTGATTTAAATTAGAAACAATTTTTTCCACAAAAATGTGAAGCACGATCACTGTTGCCAAAGTTTTGTATTAATTTAACAGGAAATGTATTAGATGATATAGTTATTAAACATATATGGGGAGGGGGAAGTAAAATAAAATATTTAAATGAAATTAGCTAGGAGTAGAGATGACGTGATTTTAAGCAGATTCATTTTACAATTTCACTCAGTATCAAGTCAATATCTGTAAGAAAATGTCAGGCAAGCTACAGCAAAATAGCTCATCAAAAGAATTTGGACCTTAGAAATAACAGAGATCCTGCTAATGTCTAGATAACTGGAATGAGACCTACATATATGATGCAGTAGAATTTTGGGCTACTTTTAAAATCTTTTTCATAGATTCTGATCTTTATTTTTGGATGGACTGTCTTCCAACTTTTTGTAGTTAATGGAGTTTTATTCAATAGAAACAATTTAATCCCCAAATCCTCAGCCTGATTTATAGAGAAACACTTCAGAAAGAACTAACCAAACTAACATGGTTTCCTGATCCTTTTTTCTCAAAGTTCTTTCTCCCAGTTTTGTACAGGTGACTAATAAAATATTGAGTCTTGACTCTAGCCATGGAAATTAATCTGAAGAAAAATATGCTGCAAATACAGCCCATTTATATTTTGCTATTAAACTTTGTGAGTTGTAAAAGAGTTACTAGATAATTTATTGTGGAGTGACAGAAACTAGAAGAGGCAATAAGCAGAAAGAATTATTCATTTGTAAGTTTATGATAAAGGAGCTACAATTCAACTGCTCTTCTGTTCTGAGTTGATACTGACTTACTGAGAATGTATTATTAGTACTGAGTGCTGATATATGGAGATTAGTCATCTGAATAATAATGTATCTATTGTGATTAATGGGAATTTCCTTAATTATAGTATACAGAGGATACATTATGCTTAGTAGTGGTCCATTCAAGATGTTTTGGTACTCAGCTGTATGTCACCATTACAAAGCAGATAAGCTTAAAAGAAAATACGTTAATCATTCAACTTTAATTCTGCCATCACTGAAGTAGTTTAAAGTGACAAAAATCTATATCATACTTCCTAGGTAAATTGTAACAAATATTACAACCTTTAATTTTTTTTTAGGGAATGTATGCTTATATTCAACCACATGTAAATAAATTTTAAAATTATTTACATGCATATGAACACTGGCAGTAGTGCATGGTAATACCCATTTTTGAGTTAACAGTTTATTTCTGAGTGTCTGCTATTTCTTGAAATAATTAAGCATGGTATGATTGAGCAGCTAACAAAAAGCAACACTCTTCAAATAGCTTAACAGCCACGAGTCCAGTAACACAGAGGATGGCTGACCACATGCTCTTCCATCCTGTGCCCTTGCACATTCTATAAATAATATTATGCAGTTGTTCATTCAAACAGTCTATCCAAACTAAAACATAATCAAAGTTTGGTAAAGCTATGATTGTCTGTCTTGGGAATTTATAGAAATGTGTTCTCTGCTGGTATTAAACATAATAGTGCTCAGTTCCTCAAACACAAATCCACAGAGCTTCTGAAATTAATCAGCCTGAAAGCCAAATGAATCCTTTGGTTTGATTCTTTCCATGTTGAAGATCCTTGATTTGATTCATGTCAGATTTTCATTTAATGGTTTGAAGGAATAAAAGAGGGAGATGTGCCAGACAATGGCTATCATTCATTGCTCTAACAAATTTAATTCCTGGAGTAAATGAATAGCTTTTACATTGAACCTTGAAGCACCTGGCTGTATTTTGACTTTGTATTGCCCTTCTGATGTTTAACAATGAAATCTTTCTGTCTTAGAAAGCTCACATTTTAAAATAAAAATGGGATGACCGATATTACACTGTACCCCTTGTTTATTTTTTCTTTTCTTCTTTTGGTATCTTCTGTTAGTTCCATAAGGGCTGCTCTGGAAATGTTTTATTTTGCATTTGTTAATCAAGCTCTGGAATGCAGCACAAGTATCATAAACAAAAAATTAATTACTGAGTACATTTTATCCCTTTCAGAAGTGTTTTTGTTATGTAAAACACTCAATTACATTTGCACTTTTTACAGAATGCTCAGCTGTTGTGTGGCAATTCTTTGGTTGTTTAGTGATATAATTTCCTAAAAGCTAATAAAGGAACATTCAACAACTGAACCACGCACTCAATTTAGATAGGAGCATCCCAATTATTTGCACTTTTTTGGCAGGTAGGCAGCTGTGTAGGCTGGTTGTTGCCTTCTGGCTTTCATAATATTTGTTTAAAACCTTTGTTAGTCTCTCCCTTTCCTGGTAGTCCATTGTATTTTTCTCTCCACTCATGCATGAGCTTCACTGATGAACACAAAGCCTGTTAAAATCCAGGCTTAAAAGAAAAAAAAAATCCTTTTAATAGTCTGCCTTTACATGGCTGTTTGTTATCCTTTACTGATTTCCATTCAACACT
Organism: Amblyornis subalaris; assembly: GCA_018881555.1. NCBI lineage: Eukaryota > Metazoa > Chordata > Aves > Passeriformes > Ptilonorhynchidae > Amblyornis > Amblyornis subalaris. Next base: position 165,214 of record JACAXG010000002.1, on the reverse strand, counting down.
ATAGCTTTTCTAAATGTCATATGCAAATTTGTGAAACAGGCTACTCTTGTAGCTGTTGTGTTGTCAATTTCTCTCTTTTCTTGCCAATAAGGGGCCTAACACCCCTGATTCCACGTATGTGACAAATATTATTAATTTTATTATCCAAGCTTATCTTTGTCATTCTGTATTTAAACCATGGACATCAAGTGTTTTATTATCTTATCTTTTGACCAGCAAGATACATTCCTTTTCAATTTGATGATGAAGGAAGTAATATGGACAACTTGGATTTCTGATCACATTAGTTTTCAGTTTTATCACAAATATCATTGCTTAATATTAGTTTTCTTATTAATCTAGATGCATTATAAACACTAAATTAGATGGGAAAGACTTGTTTATTACTTAAAAGAGCTGTCTGCCAAATATAACAGTTACAAGGAAAAAGATAGATTCGTCACAGAACAAAGAGATCTGCAAAAAGCCTTACTTCCAAAAAGACCCTACCTTAATATACTGTGAAAGTCACCATAATGCTTAGAGTCACTCTTCATCCAAAAATTCAAGAAAGGTCTATATCTATTCTGCCTGTACCTAGACACCTTACTGAAATTCTGAAATTCACATATAGCTTTCCTTGTGTAGTGGGGAGAAATAGACATTTCTGGAAAGCTTTCTACAACTAAATTTTTTTTGTTTGTTTGGCTCGGTTTCCTTTTTCATAACACCTCTTCACATTTAGGAACTAAATATTGGCTGTGGTGGTATACTATAAGATACAGATTCAAGAGTTTTAGATGTATTTTCTTCTCTTCTTCAAGTTTCTGCTTGGTATGTTAACATGATGTCTAAACGCCTAAAGATAATGTGAGTATTTAATATATATATTTTTTATTTAGCGTAATTATCCTGAGATGAGAAAGCAATTTACTATAAATAAGAATGAATCTCCTTCACATGACAAAGCAATCATAACTTGGTTGTTAACTAATGCATTCAAAAGAGAAGTGGAAGGAAACACTTATTTCTGCTGTCTGAATATTCTCAACTCTTTTGTTAGGAAGTAAGCATAATTAAATAGAAGGGAATCAAATGCTAAAATAATCCAGTATTAGAGTTATTAGAATTTAAGATATATGGGATAGATACTTAGCTTAACTCTTGCTAGGACTTGACTCGGCTGCAACAAACACCATACAACAGGTAAATAACTGCTATAAACTCATTTTGAGTGAATTTACTTTGGATTTGTTCTTGTTTAACTGAGAAAATACAACAATACAGTATAATAGGATTTGTCTTCTACACAAAATAAATGCCACAAGTATTTTTAAATTTTATCTTAAATATTTTCATATAATAATACATTTGTAAGGCATCAGCTTCATAACTACATATTATTTTAATATTTCATATTGATGTGTATATTGAAATTAATCTTTGGATCAGAAAGACAATAGAGGTTTTAACTGATCTCTGGCTGACTTTTGTGCAAACATTTCAGCCTTGCAAAGGGTACATGAAAGTTACTATTTTTTATATAGTGCAGCCTTTGGTTATCTGAATACACATTCTTTTCATCAGTATGTACAATTACCCAAAGAAGTACAGTGTGCTGGTTTAGGCTGGGTAGAGTTAATTTTCTTCACAAAGGCTGGTATGGGGCTATGTTTTGGATTTATGTTGAACACAGGGTTGATAATATAGAGATGTTTTTGTTATTGCTGGGCAGGGCTTACACAGAGCCAAGGCTTTTTCTGCTAAAACAACCAAAGGGATATTCCAGATGATATGTCATCATGCTCAGTATATAAAGTGGGTGGAAAAAGGAGGAAGGGGGGACATTTGCAGTGATGGTGTTTGTCTTCCCAAGACACCATCACACGTAATGGGGCCCTGCTCTCCTGGGGATGGCTGAACACCTGCCTGCCCGTGGGAAGCAGTGAATGAATTCCTTGTTTTCCTTTGCTTGCGTGAATGGCTTTTGCTTTCCCTATTAAACTGTCTTTGTCTCAACCTACAATTTTTCCAGCTTTTACCCTTCCAGTTTTCTTCCCCAATCCTGCTGGTGTGGGAGTGAGAAGCTGTGTGGGGCTTGGCTGCTGGGTGAGGTTAAACCACGACATATGCAATAAGTAACAAGAAACCATAAAAAACGGTATCAAGTATTGTCACTTTCAAATATTGAAGTACATATTTTAGTGACATGGATAATGTTCTCTGAATGCGGATTATGGACGTACTTCAGCAATGTGCATAAAGACTTGTGCAATATGAACATTTTTAGCACTTGATTTAACCATATTTTTATATTATTAAAAGTGGGAGTTTCACATTAGTCTTGACCAAAAAGGGTGCATTCCTGTTATCACCAAGGCAAAACCTCTGATTGTATTTAAAATAATGTACTTTATTGTTAAAATTAATTTACAAATATTCTTTCACGCTACCTTGTATAGCTTCCATTTTCTAACATTTTTATGAGAGTCAACTGACAGGCATTACTTTTACAGAATATGGAAGAAGTACATGTAGCATTATGTGTAACTTCTCTTAGTAACAGAAACAGAAGAAATGGTTTTAAACAGATCTAGCTTCTCGGAAAAATAATGGAAAAAATATGTAAGAATCTAAATTCCAGCAGTCTTTAAAAATTATCTTTCCTTGTAGATTTTTTCTGACTTTTCTCAGTGGTGTTTTGTGGCTCCTTTTCAGAATAGACAAAAAATAAACAAACAAAAACTAAACCCCCAACAGTATAGTAAATTATAAAACTTATGGAAGCAGTGATTGAAAAGTGGTGTCTGTATTCTCTCTGTGCTTTGGATAGTGCGCTTTCATTTCATACATCATTTATAAGTAGCTTCAGTGAATTCACCTAGTCAGTAAAAGCCTTTTAGACAAAGAAAGTCAGATGTATATATTTGTTCTGAATGTTAAAAACTCCACTTTATTTTTAATTTAAGAATTTTTATTAAAATCCCTGATTTTCAGATGAAAACCTTAAATAGGTTAACACAGCCTTGCTTGCCTTAGGATTAGTCATTGCCTTAAAATGTGGGTGTATATTTAGTTTTTCAGGAAGCTGGGAAAAATCCACTTTCCCATTTTTTTTAGTTTAGTGCCAGATAGTGACAGGCTGTTCTCCATTCTGAAAAAAAAAAAAAAAAAGAGATATGGAGGAATGATTTAAAGCATTTTTTTTTAATGTAGACTCACACAAAAATGAGCTACTCTTTGCAATTTTAAGAACCACTGGCCTAGACTGCCACCTATATAGCAATCTAAGAAATATTTTTTCTCAAAAATACTTCAAACTTTCCCCAAATTAATCTTTGACTTGCATTTACTTTAAGTTTCTGTTCTGGGTTTTCAAGTTCTCTCCTGACTTGAACCCTGCCTAACATACTGGATTACCATGTCTCTCCTTGTTCCAGTCTCAGCAACATTAATTACAGGTTTGTCAGTCCTCCATACCTTCTTTCTTGGTTCTATACATCTGTTAAATATTTTCCCAGCTAGTATCTAGCAAATCCCTTTGTTCTTGTCTTTTAAATTCTACTGTAAGACTGGTTTACCAACACAGATATAACCTGATCATCCCATGCAGGCTTAAATCTGCAGTAGGGATACTGTCAGATCCAGAGCACAAGCTGGAGTATTGGAATGGCATACCATGAATTGTTAGCATGATCCCCAGCTCTATTTTAGTTCCATCCAACCAGTAACCTCACGTGCAATGCATAGGCTCAGCTTGGGGATTGGAGTCTGTGGAGGACCAGGTGTAAGCATGTTTTGTCTCATACGTAGAAGAGAGGGTGCCACGAAGGTGGGGCAGTGTTGCCTTGAGCCAACTTCCTGTTCCACCTGGAGACTCATGCTCAGTCATGCCTGCCTCTCACCCCAGACTAATTTTCCTGGAGGAGGGCTCAAAAGGGCTGGCTGCACATGCATGAATGAAATGGCCCAAAAAATCTTGTTTACATAAGAGGCATGCACCAGGTTGACTATAAAATGCAGCGGATTGGTCCCCCTCCATCTCTTTTTCCTCTCTTTCACTTTCTTTGTCTCACTGACCTGGATATGGACCATCTGCATGGTAGGACCAATGAGGGATCTAAGGACTGGTGATCTTTGTCCTCTTTCTCTTTTTTCTGCCTTTATTTCTCTCCTGCCTTGCTTCGTCTGGGCAAGTTGCGTCTGTCTTATTCTACCCCATACTCCGTACTGAAGTTTGTTGTGGGAGTGGGGAGCATGAGGTGGTGTGTTGTGACTTGTGAGCCAGCACTTTTGAGAAGTGTGTTATGGCTTGTGAGACAGCACCTTTGAGAAGTTTGTTGTGGGAATTCAGAGTTTATTGAAGTGTACTGTAAGAAAGTAGGAACTGTAAGAAAATAAGAGCTTCTTAGCCACCACTTTTGAGGAGTGTATTGTAAAATTTAGGGGTTTGTTAGCCAACACTTTTTGAGTCTAAATAGTGGGCTGGTTACAGGAGTTAAGGTGGCTGTACAATAAAAGCATAAAAGTTCCCTGATATGTAGTCTGGTGGCTTTGTTCAGCCTGAGGAGAATTTATAACAAACATCATGTCCTTTACCAGTGGGTCATGACAGCATCATCCCTGGTATCGCTCAGAGTTGTGGTAGTAGTACCATAGAAAACAGGGCTGGACAACGCCTTAAAGGGGGATCTTCTCCATCTCCTATGTCAAAAAAAGTTCAATTAAGCTCAAAATGAATTAATGGTGTGCCATGGCAGCTAAAAGTACCAACAGTGTCCTTGAGAGCATTAACCACAGCATAGATAACCAGGCCAAGGAAGTGACTGTCCCACTAGACTCGGCAGTGGTTCAGCCTCATTTTGAGTACTGTGAAGAGTTTTGAGCTCCACAATATAAGAAGCACATAAAAATATTAGAATGTGTCCAAAGGAGGACAACAAAAATGGTGAAAGTACTAGAGGCAGGACTTATGAGAAGTATCTAAGTTTGTTCAATTCAAAGAAGAGGAAACTGAGGAGTGGCCTCACTACTGTCTGCAACTTCCTTATGAGACAGAGCACAGAAGGAGGCGCTAAAAGTGCTGAGGTCATGGGTTTGAACCCTGTATGGGCCATTAATTTAAGAGTTGAACTCAATGATCTTTCTGGGTCCCTTCCAATTCAGAATATTCTGTGATTTTTATCTATCTCTTCTCTCTAGTTTCTGATCATAGAACACAAGGAAATGGCCTAAAGCTGTCCCAGGGGAAGTTCAGATTGGATATTAGGTAAAAGTTCCTTATTGAGAGGGTGATCAAGCACTGGAATAAGTTCCCTAGGGAAGTGGTTATGGCCTCTCCACATTCAGGAAGTGTTAAGACAATGTTCTTATACATAAGTCGAATTTCTATGTTGCCCTGTGTGGAGTCAGCAGTTGGACTTGATGATCCTTAACGAGTCCCTTCCAACCCGGGATATTCTATAATTTTAATTCTAATTAAATTGAACAAATTTGGTTTTTTCTAATGTACATCTAAAAATCTCTAGCTATCCTGTTTCCATAGTGCCTAAGAGACTCACTTGGATGCTTAGCTCTCTACCCATCAGAAAGCCTTTCTTTATGCTCAGGCTATTATTGTATGATTCTGAAATCTTTTCTACTTACTGTCAAATAATACTAGCTCTTTCAAGATTTCGTGTAGGACACATTTTCTAGAAGGCAATTTTCTGCTCTAACTAATCCAACATATGTTTTTGAGTGTGGTGTCCAGATGTGGGAAGGGTAAAAAGGCAGAATTGCATTATAAATATTCAAATAAGAACCAGAGCTTGCTCCATGACCCTGAAGTGAACCAGCAATAGTCTAAATATCCATACTATTTAATTCCCTAAGGTTTCATAGCAAGGATGTTTCATCCAGATTGCCTATTGGAAATAGTACCTGGCCCGTGCCAGCCATAAAACTGTGCCTGGAAATTTCCTGAATGAAAACTAGTTGAACCATCTCAAGGAAAGCTAGAGACCATAGTAGGAATTTAACATTAGAGGTCATTGAGTTACAGTGATCAGATCTGTGACCTGATCAGTTGACAGAGCAATTTGGTTTTTTTGGGTATGGCCAGAATTATGCAACGCTGTATTGTAACACCAGTTTGCCTCCAGTCATCTACATATTATGCCTTTCTGCTGTAAAGATATGTACCATTTACCTTGCAAAGCCATAGACAGGATTCCACATGGAAGCTTACAGATGGATATTGGAAAAGTCTCTACAGAAGTCCACTGCAGAATCAGCCTTGGATGTTCCAATAGTCAAGTCGTAGCATAACCTGATTAATGTCAATTTTATTAGCCCCGAGCTTCCTCATAAAAACCAGTGGTCTTAAGACCAACATTGCTTTGGTAATGATTATTTGAAGCAGCTTGAACTGTTAGACAGCAGCATACAGCATCTTTAGTAGCCCAGAAAGACAAAAAAACCTTATTTCCTGCCTTGCAGAAAAGACTTGCAAGTATAAAGCATAGAAATTTGGCAGGAAATAAACACTCTTGCTTTCTAGCTAGGCCTCAGACATCATGGGGGCTATGTTGTCCCTAGAAGTGGGATTCGTCACCCAGTGTGCAATAAGGCAATCTCACACACAGAGCCGAGGTCTTTGTTTATTTCATATTGTGTGAAGATGGGTGGTACATGGTAAACCCACAAAGCCAGCACACCAATTCTCAAGAATTTACACTATTTATGCATTTTAATAAACAAAAGAATTATGGTTCATTTGCTACAAGTTACCTAGTTCTCTTCTTAATTGGTATTTTACCTTACATAGGTTAAATGATTTTCTCGCTTTTCATGCTAACTAATCCACATACTCAGTCTTTCTCTCCTTTTGAGTAGAACAATTTCTTGAGTTGGTGGGTTGTGTGTTGCAGTCTTGTCCTGCTGGAATTACCTATTTGGGACTGATTTCAGCACAGTTGCTGAGCTGGCTTTGTTAATTTCTCATCTCTGTCAAATGTGTTTGAGGTCTGTCCACTCCCAGTAGCACATCCTCTTCCCAAACTCTATTGTAAAGCTGTAGGCCTAAACAAACTAATCAAAACAATACATCGTTCCCCATCTTTGAGGCTGTGAGACTTGTTTTTCAATTCACTCTTTCAGAGCTCACTTCACTTTCTTTGCAGCTCTCTGGGCATATTATTAATTGTCTCTGACTCTGGAGATAGCAGGTGCCACTGGGCTTAATTTCTGATTATAGCCAGTTTGGCATTGCAAGACTGGACACGTTCAACAAGAACTTTTACGATCACAGATTTATGGTTTATTGAAACTACAGAGATACAAATTCAGAATTGCCATTCATAAATGTGGTAATTCAGTCAACCTAATTTTACCATCAATCAAGCTTAATTTCACCTGGGTATCACCCGATGCAGCCAGAGGTACAAATCTTACCAGAGAGGTGTCCCTGTATTCCTCCATGGAGGACTTCAAATGACAAAATTATACTTTTGGGAGAAGTGGAGGCAAGACTGTAATTAAATAACACATTGCTGCTGTCATAAAGAAGGGGAGGGGGAGAGGCGGCCACTTGATATGTAAATTAGGGCCATTTAAGTAGTATCTCTCTTTGTAACTAAAGAGTGAGATCACAAAGACTGTGGGTCGTGCATCTGGCACCTCAGTACGACTCCCTCCACCACAGGACTGATTGCAGTGACAAGGGTCATCCCCTGCTTGATAACCTATCATCCCTACCAGCAGCCTATAAGACCCTTTAGCAGTCTATCACAGTAACCCCTTCACCCCATATCTTGTGGCTATATGCTTCACACCTAAAGAGGAAAGGCATGTCAAGTGTCTATATGTTCATAACAGGTTGCAAAAAAAAAACCAAAACATGTTCTCTATGCACACAATAGAAAAGGAAACGTGAGGTTATATTGCTGTAAAAAAAAGTTCAATCATGAGATAAACTGCCACAAAACCCAGGAGAATAAAGCATAAGAGCAAATTCCTGGGAGACCTTAGACAGCCTTTATTACTCAAGGTCCTTCTGAACAAACTAGACAAACACTGGTCAAGGATGACAGCATGTTCTTTATAATGAATCAGAGATAGAAGAGACAGTCACCTGAGGCTATTCACACCTTATTCCTTGGGATAACATCTTTTGTGATCCACTGCAATTCTTCAGTCACATTCTGCTGTGAAATTCGATTTAGCCCACTATTTACCATTTTGAATATATACACTGATGGGTGTTCCTACCCAGATGAAATATTTAGTACTTCCCTATTTTTTAGTTTATTTCAAACTATTCCTTTAACTTGTCAACAGCATTGTGTATTCATAACCCTGTATTCCAGACTTCTTACCAATTTGTCTAGCTCACTGATTTTAAAAAAAAATCTTTATTTCATCTTTAAGGTCATATTTTTGCATGATATTAAAGTCAAGCATGTGATTCCTAGAGTATCCAACACACATGGACTTCATACATCCTTTCAACAGGCACAGAAGTCGAAAATTGCCCAGAATGAGCTGGGTGTCACTATTTTAAGCCCTGCGCCAGAGCCAGTTACTGCTGCTCCCCCTGCTCCAGCTTCACCTCTGGGGTTAACAGAGAGGTGACACCCCTCTCCACTGCAGTCGCTCTCTGACGAACTGTAGCCTTCTGTGTGCCTGGAGTCCCTTTGGGATGATGGGGGCCACTGCCAGGATGCAGCTGGCAGAGCAGGAGAAGTGGAATGTGACAGGGAAACCTACATCTATAGCACCAGCCAGAGCACAAGCCTGCGCAGAAAGAAAACATCAATGTCACACTTCTCTTGGCAGACACCTGCACATGCTGTCAAGTAACGGTGACCCTGTGTCTCCCATACTTCTTGAGAAGGGCTGAAGCAATCAACCTTAGGACCCAGAGGGACACTGCAAAGATAATCATAACATCAGAGAAAATGCATAGCTACTAGGAAGAATTTAAAACAACCCCCACATTTTAACTGCATTATTAATGAGACTATGGCCTATAACATGACTTTGAGTGTAACAACAAGCCTTCAAATAATTTCACCTACTACATATCTTCCCCACATCATAAATATTTAAATTAAATCAAGCAGGAATAACACTTCAAAACTGAAGATCTTTTTCTGGATCACTAAAAAATTGTGTTATTTTTTTACACGTAGTTTTTCATGTTGTTGTTAGGTAAGTGACAAACAAAAGACTCAAAACATTCCTGGTTACTGTGAGCAGTGCCCACTGCCTTATTCATTAGGGAGTCCTGAACTCCAGAAATCTGTGACCACCACCGATGCTTTAACAGGTAAAATATCTACTGTAAATTGATTATTTTCCTTTTTTCTGTAAGTGTGCTTAACTTGATAGACGTCACGTGCTTGAGTACAGTCTGGATTGAAACTGAGCACAGATCATAAGGTAAAATAATAATTTCCAACTTATGATTGCAATATTTAATCCAGGTTTAGTTTAATGTTGCTTCAGTGTACATATTGTCCATATAATACATCACTTTATTGTGTATGCATCCTCATATACATGTATGAAGACCTCCAACTCCATTTTAAAGAAGCTAGAAGAGCCTATGCAACAGATACCATTGCCTAAATGTTTCAGCAAAGACCATTTCCTTTACCAAACCTTGATAGCCCTCTCTAGATATCACACTCATAGAAGGATAGAAGCTGGAAGTCACCTAGTGCAATGTCTTGTGCCAAGCAAGATCATATTTGAACTAATGCCATTTTGTTCAAGGCCAGTTTAGTTACATACATCTCTAGAGACAGAAAATTCACTGCTTCTCTCTGAAAACTGCTTCCATTCTCACTCACATCCCTGTTGAAAATGTGGGGTTTTTTCTTCAACTCTAATTAGACTTTTTCTTACTGAAACTCCTCTCCCTTGTCTCTACTCCTCACATTTTTCACCTTTAAAAACAGCCTGAGTCTATCCCCAGCCATGCTCTGGTGAGACCCCACCTTGAGTATTGCATCCAGCTCTGGGGTTCTCAACACAAGGACATGGACCTGTTGGAGTGAGTCCAGAAGAGGGCCACAAAGATGATTGAGGGCTGGAGCACCTGTCCTATGAGGAAAGGCTGGGAGAATTGGGATTTTTCAGCCTGTAGAAGAGAAGGCATTGGGGTGACCCAATTGCAGCATTCCAGTACCTGAAAGGAGCCTACAAAAAAGATGGAGAGGGACTTTTTACAAGATCATCTAGTAACAGGACAAGGGGGAATGGATTCAAACGAAAAGAGGACAAGTTTAGGTTAGATATTGGGAAGAAAATATTTACTGTGAGAGTAGTGAGGCACTGGAACAGATTGCCCAGAGAAGTTGTGGATGCCCCACTCCTGGAAGTGTTTAAGGCCAGATTGGATGGAGTTCTGAGTAACCTGGTCTAATGAAAGATGTGCCTACCCATAGCAGGGCGATTGGAACTAGATGATCTTTAAGGTCCCTCCCAACCTAGATCATTCAACGATTCTATGATTAGGTAATTGAACATGGAAATTTCTTCCTTCCTGAACATCATCTTCTGCAGGCTAAACAAACTCTGTTCTTTACCCATACTGCCTCACTTCATTCCTCTCAGCTCCAGCCCCTCACTCGTCTTGGCAGCAATCCCTGGAACTTTCTCCAGGCTTCCAATATCTTTCTGGCACTTCAAAGCCCCAAACTAGACACAAAACTGTAGATTTGGTCTCATACATACTGAACAGATTTGAGTAACCCCATCATTCTATCTGTCAGCTTAGATTTTATTAATGCAGACCATACATGTTTTATCTTCACCCCTGCATGGCTGCACTGGTGACTCATGGTCAACACCCTGCCCACCAGGAAACTGAGTCCTTTGCTGCAAAGCTGCTTTCTGCTCTTTTCAATTCCCACTTTCTTCTGTGTCTGCCTTATTCTACCCGAGGTGCAAGATCATTTCCTTTTCCTGAACTTCATGGGTTTTCTTTCTATCCATTTCTCTAATATGTTGAGTACCCTTTGAATAGCTTTTTTTTCAGAATACTGTTTGCTTTTTTTTGACTAGATAAAGTACTTTGCTGCCTTCATAGAAATAACTAACTGATATTTACAATTAAAGGTCATACACATAGTGGGTACAAACCTGTACTTAACTTTAGATTCTAAATTACATTAAAATTGTTAGTACATCACACAGAAAAAGAGAAAGAAATATGCATGTAGGTATAAAGCAAAATTGTATTCAAACTATACGGCAATTTTTGAGTCATGAAATCATCTTTAATAAGTCATCTCAAATGTTTTAAATTGTGTGACGGTTTTTTTCAGTTAAGGTCTGTGATAGGAAAGAAGAATCTTCATTGTTTTGAAAGTCTTCTGCAGATATGTTGTATATCTTCTGCACTTGGTTGGAGATAGTAAATTATCTCTGGGATAATCTACCAATAGAGGCAAGTTCATTTCAAGTTTCTATGAACTTGTTGCATATTTTATATTTCACTGAAGTTTTACTCTCCTAAGAATATGGCTGGCTATCAATAGCAATCATCTGTCTCACGATGTCAAACATAATGAAAAAAACAAAGTAGCACATAAAAAAAGCTGATGCTAGAAATTCCTATGTGTTCTACTTGTATAGAAACCATGAGTTCTTAGTGTAGGAAGTAAATCTAAATTTGACAGGGGTTGGGGTTTTTTACTGGATTGTGGAGTATTATCTGTCAAAACATGGCCCATGAAAAAGAATACTACCACTGTAGGCTGCTAGCCTGACAAAGTCATTTCAGCTATGACACTGAAAGCCATGGAAAACCTATTGTTCATCACTTTTTAAATCTTCTGCTACCAAACAAAACGCAGTTGAAAATCTGAGGTTTCTTCCTGGGGAAAAAAAGCCTGAAACTGCATTAACTGTTTTCATTCCCTTGCAGCATGAACTGTCTAGATAAGATCAAAAAATACAAGCAGTGCAGTGATGGTGAATATATACTGATTTCAATAAAGTCCTTAGACAAAACCAGAATTATAAATATCTCCAGGGAAAAGATGGCATACTGTGGACAGAACACTATTTGTGGCAACTTTGAATTGTAATAGAGAAGTTGGACTGTCTTTTTCTGCATTGCAGTCACAGAAACTAACGCTATGTTGAACTGAATTTATCAATGCTAGTTTTAAATTTCTAAATATCAAGCATTGCAGTAAGAGTGTTTTAATCTTTCTCAGTTCTCTTGAGAACCAGTTTCTATGGAAAGCATTGCACCACCTGTTACAAGAAGTCATAAACTAAGGGGAAAATGAGATAAGTACCTATTGAACTTTCAGGGCATTAGGTTAGAGGTGATTAGTAGCCATGAACCAAATCCGATATTAAATGTCTTTGACAGCTTCTCTTTAAACAGCTATTTGGTAGTTGCTACAGATTATTAAATAATCAAAAAGCATTTAATACTAATGAAGCTTCTTTATTTTATAAATAAAATAATGAGATCTGTTAAAAATCTTTCCTTCAATGACTGTGTTCTCACTGAAAGTGAAGTTTTTGGTTTGTAGAAAGTAAATCTTCACTGATCATCATATTGATTTAGTTCATAAACTTTCCAGTGTCATAAACTAACAAACTCTGATATCTTTGGCACTTGAAATAAGAGAAAAATAAAGTCTTACAGCTATTTAAGTTCCACATAGGACCCTTTAGAACTTTTGGTAGTTCCCTTTGTGTTTCTGTTGGTCTCTTTTTTTTTTCCTCCTTATTTCTCTCACAAGTATAAAGAAAATTTGTGGTTAGTGAATTTTCAAAACTTAAAACATGAATAGAATATGTATCTTTAACAGATCGTAGACCTGTGATCAAAACACTTTCACCTTTTGCTTTTTCTTCTTTTAACCCTGTTACTCATTTTCCTAAGGCTTATAATCTGCTCAATTAATGAGTGATTAAAACTAAAATACTAAATTCCTAGATTCAAAACTGGACACATTTCAACACATTGAAAAATGTGTTTTAACATGAAATCAAAATATTTTGCATTAATGAATGAACAGATTGTAACTTTTGATACTTCTTTTCACATAATTTTAGTTTTTCCACAAGAATTAACAGATATTGTAGAGATGATATAGAGGTGTCGTTTAAAGAAAATGTATGCTTTTTTTTTGGTATATTATTTCCCATCAAGAAGCCTGATTAAGAAGTGCACTAGTCTTCTCATATACATTGAAGCTTCTGCGATTTGCACCTTAACAGATAAGTCGTAAGACACCCAACTCTGATTTAATGTACTACTGTGCAGTCTATTTACTAATGATGTGCAACTAGACATCATGCTGTTTTTACGATTACAGGCTCCGACCCAGACTTAGATACTTAGTTGCCTAAAAGGGCAGATAAGTAGGATTTTCAGGAACTCCTAGCCTTCATTTCAAGAGCAATAAGGCTAATGAAAGGCCAGTAGCATACTGAAAATGCCACTGGATGCCTGTCTGCATCTTTAGATAGCTAACTAGCTACTTGAAATCAAGTTCATTCTCCTTTGCTTGTATTTCCCATCAGTGTTTCATGATTGCATTTTCTTTCAAATCTTATCAGGCTGCCTTATGAAAAATTTGGCCTTCACAGACACAATTCAGGACAGAGCTACTGCAATCACAGCCACCTGTTTGTCCAGCAATACTTGCCTAACATGTGAAAGTATAACAATCAATTCTCCTCACTGCTTGATTCACAGAAGTAGCATACCAGCAAAAACATACTAAGACTTCATTATTTCTCTCCTGGTACTATAGTTGGAATTTTTTCAGTCTTCTGTCTGAGGTTATAACACATAAAGGGGGGGATGTTGGCCCCTTATCTGTAATGTCTTTAGCGAGCACTATAGTCTTGCTAAACTGGAGATCAGTTCATATGATATTGTCCATTGGTTTGATTAAAATTTCATAACACAATGCAAGGTAGAAGACTCTAAAAGATGAGACTAAAAAAAAAGGGGTAATTCTTGCCAGCATTCGCATTACGAAAGAAGCCATTGTTGAAGTCGTTGCCAAAATTTACATTCAATATTACATAAAAGAGGAGAGTGTGGGAATAACTAGTAGGTAGGATAATATATTAGAAAATGAATATTATTTTTTATCTAAATGAGGTAAATAGACTTTTTTCAAAATTACTTTTTGTTTCTTAGGGAACTAAATGCCTTGACAGAAGTTGTTGGCTATTTTGAGTGGAAACGTACAGTTATGTAAGAAGGACTTCTGAGATAATACCACAGACATTTCTGTAAACTCAGATATGCTGGTTGTCTGGCTAAGCCATTTCCAAAGGTAAGTTGACCTTGGAATACTGCCTGACTGTCACATAGCCACTCTCTCACTCCCCCTTCTCAGCGGGACAGGGGGAAAAAATAGGATAGAAAAGTTTATGGGTGAGGATAATGACAGGAAAATCACCAACTGCCATCATGAGCAGAACAGTGAACTATGGGAAGATTATTTAAATCTGTTATTAGCTAAAAGTACAGTGGGATGGTGAGAAACATCCCAGTCTCAACCTTACTCCTTCATTCCTGACTCCTCTACTTCCCCTGCCTTGAGTTGTGCAGAGAGATGGAAGGGGGAGATGTGATCAGTCCATAACAGCTACTCTGCCACTTCTCCTCTCACACCTTTCCCCTCCTCCAGCATGGCCTTCTCTTCATGTTCTTCAGCTTCTGTCAGGGCACATTCACCTACTCCAACAAGGGGTCCTCCATGGGCTGCAGGCAGATATCTGCTCCACATGGACCTCCATGGGCTACAGGGGGATAGGCTGCTCCACCATGGTCTTCACCAACAGGTTGCAGGGCAATCTCTGTTCCAGTGCCTGGAGCACCTCCTTCCCCTCCTTCTTCCATGACCTTGGTGCCTGCAGAGTTGTTGCTGTCACAAATTCTCACTCCTCTGTCTCACAACTCCAGCATTTCCCCCCCCCCCTCCTTAAATACATTTTACCCTGAGGTGTCCCCACCTCATCTGTGCCCTGTGGTGGGTGGATTGGAGCCAGCTGGAACTGTCTGTGTCCATCACAGGGCAGCCCTGGCCTCTCCTCACAGAGACCCCCTGTAGCCCCCCACTGCAGTCAGCTCCAGGGCACCTTCACCCTGTACACCTATCTACCTTCATTTTCCCTCAATAAAGAATAAATGGAATCAGGGAAACCTTGGATGAAGAAATCATGCCTGTTCCTATCCTCCCCTTCTCTCTAATTTTAGCCCAGGTCTGGTAGACACTGTTGACTATAAAAAGAAGTTGAAGTGTTTCAAAGTCAGATATGACTTGAAGATACACTGACCTGAAGATCTCAAAAATAGGATTTATTGGTGCTCCATTAATGCTGGCAATGTGAGAACAAATCTAATAACATTTTATCCTTTTCTTTTTAGTGAAATACTGGAATACTACTGAAAACCTACTGATATACTTTCTTACATAGGGATCTACATCAAGACCTTTACATGATAGGCTGCTGTGTCTAGTGCTTCCAGACAGTTTTATTGAGTTTCAAAATTATTATTTGTGGTTTGTTGGTTTTTTCCCAACCTACATCTGTAAAACATTAGTCCTAAAAGCATGTTATGCTCCCATAAAAATGAGCAAATAATTTTTTTAAAAAAATATCACTGTGACACCTCCATTACAGAGCAGCAGCTGGTGGCTGTATATGATTCAAAATGTAAAGCACTATCATGAGTTTAATTGCCTTTGACCTTAAAAGGTGAAGTATTGAAACTCAACTAAGTCTCAAGTATTAGTTTCTCACTTCTTAAAGTATACCGGAGTTTCTCCTAGAAATTAAAGGGTTAAATTCTGAGCCATCCTCAGCATTAAGTGGTATGAGAACTTTTCTTTCAGACACAGATCAAAGAAGTGATTTTCATGAATATATTTTTTTCCTTTCCTGCTGAAACTCTAAAGCATGAAAGCAGAGACTTGTGAAAAGCAGGTGGGAGATTGGCTATTTCTAACCTCAAAGGTTATTTTTTTCCTTCTCCCTCCCCCCCTGCCGCCCCACTTTTCTCTATTTTTTGGGGGTAGGGCGTTGGTGATATTTTAATGGCAAGTCCAGGAATATAGGCTTCTTATGATATTTCAGTATTTCCTCATCTGGCCTGAAAAATCTAGCAAGGCCATTGTCTAAGCAAAAGTGGTTCATTGATTAAAATGATGGGTTTTGTCAATGTTCTTTGAGCTGCATAACTCTTTTTTCCAAAGCTCAGAATTCACCTGTCAGGAAACTGATAAGCCCTGTAACATGTGGATGTGCTTTTGGACCTAAAATTAAGGATGTTTTTATATAATATAATTCAGCCCCACAAAGGCATGTCTGAATTAACTTCAGCATATAAAACCAAGTACAGTACTGCCATTTTCTCTAGGACCAGAAATAACTTGCATACATCTGCTGAGAAGTATCTTGGGTCATAAGCGTGACAGGGTATTGCTTGATCTGAGTGGCTGCTCAGAGTTACTACACTAGTTATGTTAATGAAGGAACTCCAGCCATGTTCTCTTTTTTCCCATGTGGCTATTTGGGAGATTTTCTTTGATGTAGGTGATGGACGACAGAAGAAAAAGGAAGAGAAGAAATTAGTAGTGAAGACAAAGGCCTATCAGATCCTGCATCCTTCACTAAGATACATTACGTGCCCATTTCATCATGAAGTGAGTTGCCCTCAGTTAGAGATTTCCTGCACTTCTTTACTTATTCAAGTTCACCAAGCAATATAATGAAAAAAATTTAACCATGTTGGTTGGCTTTCCAAATACCAAGCTCATACACAGGAATGGATGAGCACAAGAGATGTGAGAGCAAACACTGGAGTGCAGACAATCTCAGAAACTTTCCTGAATTTGCAAACAAATGTTTTATTTCTTTCTTTAGTCTGCTTCATTACTGAACAATTCAAAACGTTCAGATTACATTTGGAACCTAAAGTATAAGTGCAGTGATATTACAAGAGAACCTCTTCTCCTTAGATCTGTAACCCAAAATTCAACACTCTTGATTTTTTAACAAGTCACATCAGATCAGGATGAACACTGACAAATTTATTCATCAAATATTACATGAAAAAAATAAAGCTTATCACATTATTCTGATTGTATTCAATACACTTTATTTGAGCTGGGTAATGAGTAAATATCTGACTCACGGAGACTTGAACAAATACCTTCAGATTTATGCACAATGTGCATTTTCCTGGAAATATGGAAATAATATAAGCTGGGTCAGAACAAGTGTGAAAATTCTGCACTGAAGCTTCTGCAAATAAATGAATAAATAGCATGAGTGGACTGTTAGATGGATAAGAAAGTGTCTGGACAGTTGTATCCAGAGGATAGTGGTCAATGGGTCAGAGTCCCAGTGGACAACAGTGACATGTGATGTCCCTTGATGTCCATATCAGGACCAGTGTTATTTAATATCTGCATTAATGACATTGGCGAAGGCATTGAGTGCACCCTCAGCACATTTGCAGATGACTCTGAACTAAGTGGTGCAGTGGACATATCTGAAGGACAGCGCACCATGCAGAGGGACCTGGACAAGCTCGAGAAGTGGGCCTATAGGAATC
Organism: Amblyornis subalaris; assembly: GCA_018881555.1. Taxonomy (NCBI): domain Eukaryota; kingdom Metazoa; phylum Chordata; class Aves; order Passeriformes; family Ptilonorhynchidae; genus Amblyornis; species Amblyornis subalaris. The sequence goes on along the minus strand of JACAXG010000002.1, from coordinate 147,639 downwards.
TCATGTGATTTAACAAGACCAAGTGCAAGGTGCTGCACATGGGTCAGGGCAACATCAGGTATTAATACGGGCTGGGGGATGAACAGATTGAGACCAGGATCCTGCCAAGAAGGATTTGGGGGTGCTGGTGGGTGAGAGGCTGGACATAAGCCAGCTCTGGGCTACATCAGGACTACATCAAAAACAGTGTGGCCAGCAGGATGAGGGAGGCGATTCTGTCTCTCTGCTTTGCTCTGGTGAGAATCCACGTGGAGTGCTGCATCCAGCTCTGGGTTTCCCAGCCCAGGAAGAACATCGACCTGTTGGAGCAAGACTAGAGGAGGGCCACCAAGTGGATTAGATTAGCTGAGTTGGTTAGAGCATGGTGCTAATAATGCCAAGGTCACTCACCCTGTATGGGCCATTCACTGAAGAGTTCGACTCGATGATCCTTCTGGGTCTCTTGCAACTTAGATTATTCTGTAATTCTGTAGAGAGACGAAGCACCTCTCCTGTAAGGAAAGGCTGAGAGAAATGGGATTCTTCCGCTTGTTGAAGAGAAGGCATTGGGGTAACCCAATTGCAGCATTCCAGAACCTGAACAAGAAAGACGGAGAGCGACTTTTCACAAGAGCATGTAGTGTCAGGACAAGGGGGAATGGATTCAAACTAAAGAGGACAAGTTTAGGTTAGATATTAGGAAAAAAATCTTTACTGTGGGAGTAGTGAGGCACTGGAACAGGTTGCTCAGAGAAGTTGTGGATGCCCCATCTCTGGAAGTGTTTAAGGCCATGTTGGATGGAGCAACCTGGTCTAGTGAAAGGTGTCTCTGTCCATGGCAGGGGGGGTTAGAGCTAGATTGTCTTTAAAGTTCCTTCCAATCCAAACCGTTCTAAGATTCTATGATCAAATAAATTGCATGAGAAAAATTCTTAACATTAGTAATCTATACAATAAATCCATTCTAAATTAAACTGTGATAAAAATAAGTTTCATGATGTTTAATACTTTCATAAAACCATCTGAGGAGAGCTAAACAAATGCAAATTCTCTTGCTGTCTGCTGCAATAAAAGCTGTGGAAATATAATATTAGGATTTGGTTGTGATCAACATAGAAAAGAAAACAAGCAGGTACGACAGTATCTGAATGAATCCAGCACTCAGTTCAGGCCAAAAATGCTGGATTCTTTTGATCAGGGTCATCATGTCTGGATAAAGAATTGTGCAATAGTTGTGTGGAGAGTTGAATGTGGGAACTACAGCGGATTAAATGTGCTAGCTATCAAGATATTAATGTATTAATTTACTTTATAGTATCATAGGTTATGTGTAAGCATAAATTATTGAAAAATTATTTCCTGCAGGCATTTAAACTTTATTCAACCTACAGCAGCAAATTCAGTTACATAGGCATTCATCTTGTAGCAAAGTTCTTGTCCATTGTATGGCTGACTAAATGATGAAACTTCTTCATTAAGTCAATTTGAAAGCTATAGTTTATAAGAAGAGAAAAAATGCACGAGGTTGGATTTTTCAATGTGTGTAATTGAAATGTGAATTTTTTCTTTATTAATTTAGGCGTAGCCCTATAACAAATCTTCTGAGGACCTCTCGGATGCAGATATGCTCCTTTCTGTCTTGCTGTATACTGCAGAAATTTTTTATTTAACTTGTCAACTGCAAAAGATTCTTTATTCTACTTCATACTGTCTATCAAGATAACTTGTTCAGTATTTGTTGGAGCATGTAATTCTGCTGTTTATATACGTTCCCACAATGAAGAGGCCCAGCTCTTCATTCCACAGATTTGGTATACGTAGCAAATGCTTTGCTGTCAGGCTGAAATCATCCTTATACTTATGGAAAATCTGGAAAAATGCAAATTCAAGCTGTTATTCATGCCCAAGAAGAAATGAAAGAATTTTTAAGTTTCTTCACAACAAAACAGCCTGAGAAACTTTTTTTTAAAAACAGTTAAGTCACTGTAAATATTTTCTTGATGTGGCCTTTTCAGGAACTTCATCTTTCTAGAACAGGATAGATCCAGTTGGAAGCTAACTACACCAATTTTCTAGTCCAACTGTGTTTCTGCTTGTGTTGAATTTCAAGTTTAATTATCTAAAGATAACTGGTTCTTATGGAAAAATTATAATTGATTCTCCCTTTGGATTTCTCTAGGAAATCTATGCAGATTAAATCTTCTCTTTCTATCCTAGTGAAAAAAAAATTAAAAAGAGGTAAAACTGGATTTCATTCGTATGAATTCAAGTTAGATGATTTGTACTTCTATGACCAAATTAAGCATTTCCTCACTTCTTTGAAATATGTACTGGTTTGAATGTGAACCAGCAGGGGAAATTAACCCCACAGAAATATCTCGATAGAGATTTAGGTCAAAATTACAATTTTAATAGAAAGGTTAAAATAAATGCAGGAATACAGAAACACTGGCCTAAATCAACAGAGTCGCGGTCCAACCTGGCAGTGGTTGCAGTCCTGTTGAAGGTCTGGAACTCTGGTTGTCCAGTGGTTGCAGTGCTGTTGGAAGCAGTAGTCCTGTAGAAAAGGCCTGGTCCGCTGAGTATCCAGTGGTGGTGGCCCCATCCTCTGGTTGTCCAGTCATGGTTGTCCAGAGTCCTCTGAATATCCAGTGGTCTCTCTCAATCCCCAAGCCTGTTTTTATGTGGTGTTTCTTAGCTGGTACCTCCCTCAGGGGTGGGGATTTCCACAATGGAAGGGGATATTTCTGAAATTCTATTCATCGGGGCTTATCCAGTTCGGTAATGGGCCGTTAACAGAGACAATCCACTCGGGATGGGTGGTGCTTGCTACTGGCCGGGGTAGTTATCGCAGTTGAGATGAGGAGTACTACCCCACCTCACAGGATGTGCCTAGCCTCAGGGACCAGGTGTGTAACCACCTAAACGACCCATCTTATCAAGGAATTATGTGGGTCGTGATAGAATACATCCTTTTTTGGTTAAGCCAGGACAGAAGAGCATAAATTATGAGTGTAAAAAAAAGTCTATCCAGTTAAAATTGATTCAATGTTTTCCATTTTATTGAAAGTTTATCTTTCAGTGTAGTCTTTCCCCCACTGAACTGTGTATTTTTTGTTGATTTACAGATTAACAGGTTAATAAGTGAACTTGATACAAGAACTTAAAGAGAAATGTTTACAGTTCATTATTATAAATTATATAGCAGTATTATATCATTTTGGAGTAACTTTGGGCTTCAGATGATCCAAACTTTGGGCTTCAGTCTTCCAAACCCTTCCATCTAACAATACAATAGCATGGGGTTGTTTGTTTGGGTTTTTTGAAAGACATGGTGCAAACAGCAAGGTTAAAAATAAAGTTTCATACTTGTTCCAGAGATGCACTGCAGTATGGTTAACTAATAAAAACCCATAAAAATTGAGTGATATCAGAAGCTCACAACTTCATGGCAACGTATCCTTCTTTATGTTGTTTCAACATGTAGGCGGATGAATGGCTTGGGAAATGCAATCAATGTACAAGGTATCTGCCATCCTCCTTTTAAATGATGGATGAAACAATAGTGATCTATTTTGCAGTGGGAAGTGCAGATTTGAAATTTTAGAAACATTAGAAACCATGGCAGTAGTAAAATTAATTTTGGTTTTATCGCTTTTAATAACACCTGCATTGTGTTTGGAGATTAATTTTCTTCCATTATTCGTCAAATATGAACAGTTTGGTTATGGTTGTAAGGATCATAGTATTGCCTCACCAGGATGTTTCCTTATTTTCTCAAAAGATAATTCTCAGAATGATTGGATGCTCAATGCCTGTGGTAGCTGCAATTTCCTGAATGAGATGTGGCTGCATTGTTAGAAACTGTCAGGATCAAAACTAAGCTTGTAAAAGCTTCTTAGCCTTTTTTGAATGTTCATTTATTTATATGGAAAACATACTACTACAGAAATGTTGAAAAGGAATCAACCTTAAAAGATAACAAAAAAAAAAAAAAGCAAGACCTTTTTTCTGTTGCCTCAGCTTCCCGGTTTTGTCTTCACTGCATATATAACTATTAGAAGATAATATTATAGACAAGACAATCTAGTCCTATTTATTTAAATATTCAAGGAATCCTTCTGAATTTCCTTCTGAATTGCTGTTTCTGATGAGATAATCTTTTGGTTGCGAAAGAAAACACCTTCTAATGCTATATAACATTAAAAAAAAAAATTCTGCCTTTCAAACTGTATTTCTTTATGTGTGCAGTCTTATGTGGGGACAAAAAAAAAAAAAAAAAATTTTGCCAATCAGTTACAAACACACCATCTATGCAGGTGAATTACAAAGGATGTGAAGAGACCTTTGATCCTAACTCTTCGTTTTGAATGGGAATTCATGAAAGCAATTTACTGTAGTTAAATTCTAAAGATATAAGTAACTTGATTGATCTACTCCCCTTGTTGAAAATGAGCACCACTTCTCAAGCACTTTGCTGAATTGAGTCCCAACAGCACAGCAAATCAGTAATGTCAGCACTGAGTCTGATGCAACAATTGAGAATAAAGATGATTAAAAATGAGAATCACAGAGTATTTATGATCAAAAGTATGTTGCTCATCACAGCTAAGTTCTCTTGGTAGATTCATAAGCTGAAATAAAATGATGCTGTATTTTTCTTTTATAGGTCCTCCAAACATTGAGGAAAACTCAGTGCAGAAAGATTAAACTTACTGGATTTAATACTGTTAATTCTGGGGCAAAATGCTCTTTTGTTTTGACAGTTAAAAAAGTGATTTCACAGTTCTTTATATAATTATTTTTAGATTACAATTGCCTCACAAAACTTTGCAAATAGTAAAAAGGCAACATAACAGACCTAAATAAACCATTAATTCTTCTCTTTTGCTTCAGAAAAAGGTATTACAGAAGGATAAAATAATCAGGGTTGATTTTTGTTACAGCTTAACTGAATCTCCTTACTTGTATGACATTATGAATTCATAAACTATTTGAGCTATCAAAAAAACCAAACAAAAACACCTAAGGAAAAAAACACCTCATAAATGTATGACACAGCTAGACTGAAAACAGAAAATCAAAACAACTATGTCTTATAACACATAAAAATGCTATATTCGTGGCTAACACAGATGTAAAATAAACATATCTAGGATCACATGCTTTATCAGGTAATAACATATACAGAATGGTCCTATTGAAAATATTTCACCCTGAGATCCAGCAGTAATACTTGCTTTCTTACCAAAAACATTCATTCCAAAACTAAATATCCTATTATTGTATGACAACTGTACATTTGAGGTTCATACTAGACACTAAAATTTGGATAAATTTCATATTTAACCAAGAGAGTGTTGTTTTCCCTCCATATGTTCAAAGACAGAATGACACACAGCATAAGAATATTTGAAAGAGTCCTTAGAGCAATATAAAAGTTTTCCATGGCAACAACATCTAAAAGATGATGAAACCCACACTGCAGAGATGGTGCTTGAGGACATCCATTTTAAGATTATAACATGTTTAACCCTCATCAGTAGAGGGAAACATGGCTCCTTGTGCAGTCAGCCAAATTTAGGACCTAGCCCAGAGCTCATTAGCTGGGATGAATGGAGAAATCTCATTTAATAATTTGAGAAATTTACTTCTTCACACTTTCCCTAGAAAGTATAGTTTTAAAAGATGCATTTCCCAATGGTGAAAGATTGTTCTCCTTACAGTTGTCTAAGCATAATAAGTAAGTATTTTCTCATCTTTCAAAAAGGTTGGAATCATATAAATATTATGAAAAAATAGGAGTTCTAGAATTTTGCAGTAGTATATTGGGAATTGACAAAACTATTACGTTGAAAAATGGCTATTCTTTAAAAATAACCTTTTAAAATAACCTGTATTTTTTGTTAAGATTTTTACTACTTAAATTTAAATACCACAGAATAAACTTCAAAGCTAGTTCTTGTAAAAAGCTGTTAGTTCTCTGTAGCAACCAGGAAGAATTTTGTGCAGGAGCTGTAGTGGATATATCCACTCTGTTCGTTCCAGCTACTTCAGACTAAGAGAGGAGATGAAGTCGAGGCAAATATATCCTTCAGGGAAATGCAGAACATGTAAATACAGTGTATTTTTGGAAGAGTTTCTCTCTCTTTCTGTGAACTGTGTAAGTTATAAAGAATAATTCAGACATATTTTCAATAATTATACAAAAGATGTGTTCTCTTTCCTTACCCTTTATTATTAATAGGTTAATTTCATCACTATTTGATTACTACAACTATTCATACATGTAAAGCCTCTTAATAAACCAGGAGCCTATCTTCCTCGAAATATTTTTTTCTTTTTCTTAACAAGTAAAGCTTATATAACTTGGAAAAAAACCACTGAAATTTCATACTACTGTTCTGTAAAATCTGATGGAAAGTTTTATCGGTTTTGCTACTTAACGAAATAAGACTTTGTCCATTTTAGACAGGACATCTTTTTTATTATCTTATGAAGATTATTTTGTTTATCCTTTTTTTGATGTGAATTCATGAAGGTTCATATAATTCTGCTGAATTCTAGACATTCATCTGGTGACGATTTGAAAGCTATTCTCATGTAGAGCTACTTCAGTGAGTTACTGGTATTTGTCTTGACTGAAAGATGCTGCAGCTTGTGCAGAAGAACAAGGCCTGAATAAGAATAAGTTGCCTTTTTCTTCCTGTAATAAATTTCTTTTTCTCACCATGCATATCAGCTCTAGCTTGAAAAGATAAAAATGAGGGGGTGTAGTAGAAAGAATTGAATACCCCCTTCTGCTCTTTTGGGCACCTGTAGTGTACCTGTGTGTATCAGTAGAAGTGTATCTGTCCACCAGTCCAGTTCCTCTTTTATTTGATGACCTGAGTTGGACTGGAAAGTATTATTTCCAAAAAATAAAGAATTTAGAAGATGTACCAGAAAGCTAATCTCATGTACATGACTAGAATGCCAGACATAAACCAATTCTTAAATGAGAAGCCAGTTTATTTTAACTGGGTTAAGCTACCTCCATGTCATTACCTCACCTGCAGTAAATGAAAGCGTGGAGCAGTACCAAACTCTGGAAGTGAGAGGCTGATCATCACATTCTTGCTCAAGAACCAGATAACGTTAAGGACAATCAGTACGATGCCCTCTACTAAGAGCAAATGTCCATTTATGATGTAGACCTCTTAAAACCCCTTAAAATTATTTATGTATTTGGCCATATCAGCCATCCTTGTGAACCCAGAAGGAATACTTTTTGGTGAAATTATTATCCAGTAATCATTCACTTTTACACCTTTCTCTTATGTCAGCTGTATGTCATGCAATCAGCTATTTGTAATGATAGATTTTTATGAAGAAGATACACTGGACATCTTCTGTTTATTTTCAATAAATTAAAAACTATTAAAAAGAATAGTTTTCCTATGTGCATCCGCAGTTTCCTGTCAGCATTGGAAAAATATATACGTGGGATTTCATAATTACGAAATGCACCTGACTAATTGAGAATTTCTTTTTGGCAGCATGAGTGTTCCCATCTGGCATTCAACCGAGAAGGCTTTCTTCATTGGTGTTTTCAGCGTGAATAAATAAACTAAAAAAAAACCTTCCTGTTTTCTCAAAGTCAAAGATACTTACAGAAAAAAACATAGCTAGTGATTCTTACAGAAATTTCTAAAACTGTTTTGCCACAGTTTTTGACATTTTAAGCCCTGCATATGGATTATTTTATAAAAAAACCCACAATTGCTGTTATTACTTTAGAAAAGGGTGACAGGGAAGAAATTCAACGAGTGTTGCAAATACCCGTGAACATTTCCAGTGCTGAAAGACTTATGGGGTCAATATGCTGGTTTCTTTTAGATACCACTGCCGTCCCACTGATGTGTAGTCACACTCACAGTACCAAGGCAAAAGTGCAGTTGTCTCTTCAACTTGCTCTCTGAATGACAAGATACAGTTACAGGAGGGCCTGCAAGATTGCATTGCTGTAGGAGCACCTACTGCATTGACTCAGGAGAGGTAGGTAGAATATTTCTAACCTGTCCATAGGACTGTACTATACATCACCGGTGGAGCAGAGATACAATTACAGATACCAAGATCTGGGTATAAGGTTTAAAGAGGGATATGTCAGTAAAAAAGTCTATTTTAAAAATTAGTCAATTTAAACTAAAACAAAACCTGATAAGTAGACAATATCCCTTTAAGTGGAAACAGCAGCAGTATTCAAGCACAACTATTTCATTCTAAAAGTAATAAACGTGAGGAATAAGTTGTCAGGTAAGCCCACTGAAGCACATACTATAAATGAATTTAAGAGACAGCTAGAAGTTTTTATAGAGCTAGAGGGGAAATTAAAGACAGTGACAAAGCAGGAAAACTACGCTGAACTAACATATAAAAGACAAGTTTTCTGGTTCTTCTCTCCAACATTTCTTTATGTTCATTACAAAGTGTATCTGATACTTGTTATTTATGTTACAGAAAGGCAGAAAAAAATGAAGCTGTTTCAAGTGCATTATCCCAAAGGTCCCAGAAACTTCACCTTCACTCCACTTACGGACAGGAAAAGTAAAAAACCACAAGGAGGTAAAGTTGAGACATTGATTTTACCTAATTTGACATGCTGTGAAGCTAACCGTGCACAAAGAACCACTGGTAGGTCATAGGGGAGAAAACACAAACGATATGGCTGTACTCACATCTTTCTCATTGTGTTGAATCATATTTCCTGCATTAGTTTTTGTTCTGTTGGATTGTAAGAGTCCTAGAACTGTATCAGTAGCTCTTCCCATTGGGTCTGATCCATCTCTCATCAAAGCTGGGAAGTCTTTTGTTGATTCACCTGTAAACTAGACAACTTTGAGAATATGGTCCATCCTGTTCAGGGGGAAAAAAAAGTAGTGCAGCTGGTTGAAATGCATTCAGCAGAAATATGTTAGGATTTTTTAAATTTTTTTTATAGACTGAAGTTCTCAATATTTTCTATTTGTCATAGCAGTTGGTGAAACTAATTTTAGTGAAAATATATAGCAGGAATTACTGAAGTATTTAATTTACCAGAACCAATTATGCAAAAGGTTCAGATATTTCAATTTGATTACTGCTTAGTTTTTATAAAATTTATTTTCTAGACTAAAAAAGTCTAAAAATATTTCTGATCAGCATTTGTGTTTCCATTGTGAGGGGAAATAAAAAAAGGAACTCTGAAAATTAAGCTTTCTCACTTGTTCATGTCTCAAGCAGCTCTAACAAAACCAGCTTTTCTTAACTGACAGGTTCAGGATTAGAATATAATAATAATTCCATTCTCTTCAGGTTTTGCTGCCGAAACTTGACACCTGTAATGATTTTGAGTGTTTGGGATTTATATATCCACACAAGTGAGTTCTAGTGAAATGACTCACCTGTATATACAGAAGGTAAACCTTGAACCTATAATTCTTAATCTTTTTACCATGTTTGTCAAGCTTGCTACCAGTAAAGTACATACATGAAGATCAGAATTTATGCCTACACGTATTTTCTTATATTTATTTTAGCTCATATATTACATAAAGTAATAATTAGTCTTGGCAAAATACACGAATACTGTTTCTCTGTATGGAATTAAAATTATATCTGTTGGACTGTTTTTGTTGAACACTGAAGTGAAGCATTCCACTAAACATATAAAACAAATTAATTGATATAATGGAATGTTTATCTGTTAATAAGCAGTAAAATTATACCTTGGCTTATGAACAGAAAGCAAACTAAAAAGAAAGGAAAATGTGAGCTCTGAATTTGACTTTTTATATCTGAGATCCAATAGATCTGTTTTCAGGCCTATGGTCCAAAGCACAAGATGTAAGAGCTGTAATAGTCATTTATAGCTGGATATTGCACATCTCTAATCCTCATGATGCTACTTGATAGCTGTCTAACAGTATTTTGATGATGCAGTGTGATGCTGAAACTTAGGATGGCTTGAGATAGTGGCAGAAGGGTCTAAAATGTCAAGTGGGGATTGGCATAATTATGGGCCCTCCAAGCACTTCTGTAGATAATAAATCCACAGTGACAAGAAATGTGGAAATTGGCCTTTGGAGACTGCAATCCAGCTGCTGTAGTAAGAGTCTTCATCTTACTAGAGGATCTAACACAAAACAGAAATTACTGGCTGCTGCTTTAACAGAAATATAATGCTGCAAAGAATTAGGTATTAATTACTTCAAAATTATAGCAAAATCACATAAAAATTATTGGTATGCATTTCTTGTTCAGAGTTTAGCTTCAGAGTATATTACCTGTCTTTTAGATTTTGAGTGTTCTGAGTCTAGCTGATGATGACCATTTAATTTTGTGAAATTATAAATATTTCACATTTCACTCAGAAAAGTGGCTATAGAATTATAAATACTCAAAATCCTATTCTTTATAATTTCATTTTTCAGTGTACATAAATAACCACACATTTTTGTATTGATAACATACCTATTTAATAGCACATATATTTTAATCTGATTTTCAGAATATGTGCAAAACAAATACACATATGATGTTTTGAATTGCTTAAATCAAAATTCATAAGCAGTTAGATGCAAAAAGGGAAAAGATTAAAGAACTCAGGTACTGGAGACGTGTTTATCAGATTATTTGGAATGTATGACAGAGATTTGTCATACATAGCACCTTAGTTCTTGCTTGAGGTAAGAGTTTTGTCTCAGCAAAAATCATCTCAAATCTCTGAAAAAGAGGGAGGAATTCACTTTCCAGTGCTGTAGTGATACCTATGAGAAGCTGGAAAAGAAGCAGCTCAGAGGACATAAGAGCAGATTCAACTCCAGAGAGTTGTTCAAATAATTTAAAATCTTCCTCAGAAGTTATTCTTCTCTGCCTCTGTTTGTGAACGAAGCTAAGGACCTTGAGCTACCATGGTGAATCTAGGCTTCAATACCCATTGTGTAAAAGTATATTAGAACATTTTCTAAAATCTTCAAATACGGGAAGATTCTTTTCCTGGGTTGTTTGCAGTTTTTTGTTTTGATTTGCTCTTTTTGTTGTTGTTTTGGGTTGTTTTTTGTTGGTTTTTTTTTTTTTTTTTTTCACAGAGGAGGTCTACATATTTGTTTTAAACAGAATTTGAGGATTTAGTCAATGAGATGGTCTGAGGGCTATGTTAGTCCCTCTGAAAACCTGCAAAAAGACAGGTTAAGATACTAAAAAAAAAGATCTTAGAAATAAAAGACAATTTTTTAACAAAATATCTTCTGGACATAAATAATTACTGTGACCACATGCTGCAGATTCCAGTTCTGTAAAAAAAAAAAAAGTAATAGGCAGCCATATATATATTCCTTATGCAGCTGTGACCTCAAAATCAGCTGGTACTACCTCTGTTGAATGTCATTTCATCTCTAAGGGCTCACTATTTCAAATTTCTCAAATACAAATACAAATTATTTTGGAATCAAGATTTCTTTTTTACCATTTGAGATGTAATGTCCCTATCTTGAGGAGTATAAATTCCAGTAATCATCTCAGTATGTTCTTACCTCTAATGAATCRTTCAGAAGTCAGCATTTTAACTACACAGTTACTTTGAGCTGACATATATTTTTGCTTTCATATATCTGTTGCAGATAGGTAAAACCTTGCAAAATGAAGGCCTTGTCACCCTTGTAAAATCATGGTTCACTTCTGTTACTTTGGCTGATTAAAAAGGCCTCTGGGAACGAGCTCAGCTAACTTAGAAGTAGAGAAAACAAGTTACATAACTTTCGCGTGATCACCTCATGGCTTATGGTGACTGGTTGAATTATTGTTTGTCGTGTTTCAATTGTATGTATTCTGATAGTGGCTAACTGCTTAAAAAGGCTTGGTTTTTGTAATAAAGAGCTTTCTTTTGCACCTGCCTGGGAACTCTGTATCGCTCTATCGACACATATATCTTTCCTTATTTTTTAAACTCTGGAAGCAGTGCAGGGTCACCTTATTTTGTTTTAAACTAGAACTACAAAATATGTCTAAAATTAAAATTGCAGTCACATGGTTTATATTTTGTTAGATTTACTGGTGGATTCTTCTCTGCAGACTCTTGTTTTAAATTATATAACAATTCCCATGTTTGTGATTATTCATTTAGAATGTAGAGTGAAACAAAGGTAATAGAAATTCTGACTATGTGAAAATACACAGCTGACATTGAGTTAATTTGACATAAATGTCCTGAAACTTTAGATACCCACTGTGGACATCAATTATTGTCTCTTTCAATTAGGAGATATGTATTATTAACATCTTCTAAGTATTTTTCTTAGAATTTGATTTTATAATAAGTGAAATAAATGCAGTAAGTCTAGCAAACAATAACAGGTTTTCAAAGTAAGAAAAAATATTGACTTATATTTAAACTCATATATCTAAATGACTATTTGCATTCTAAAAAAATGTAATATCAAGTTAATAATAAATTAAAGAAGGAAAATTTTCTGAAGAAATCATATGAAGCCTCTCCTGGAAGTGGTCATGTTTCATGGTGTTGTCAAATATAATTTTTGTAATAGGCATAAGGTCTGTGACACATGCATAATTCTTTGCTAGCAAATAAAATTGCCAGTTTGAATAGCTATTACTTAAAGTAATGTGACAAATAATTGCTCCTACAGTACCTAGGTAGAGAGATGTTTCCTATTTCATTCTTGAAAAAGATCACCTCAACAAAGCAGTAATGAAGGGTGAAAAATTAGAGAAGAGAATTTCCTAGAATATCCTGTCCTTTACTCCACTGGTTTTAATAATACATTCCATGTAGATTTTTATGTAGGTGGAAAGAACAGCTTTCCAGAAGACTGTTGTCCTTTGTCTTCAGCACAGCTGCATTTGAATTTTCATTTCATATGCAGGAAAAAAAAAACACCAAAAAAATCCTCTGAAAAAACGCCACATGAGCACATTCATCTGGACAAAAGCAATTCAGCAGAGATATCATCAAAGGGACCCACGATCAGGGCAGTACTTACTCCATGTACCTCTGGCCACCTAACAGATAAATGTCAGGTCATGGTTATCGCTCTCATTTTCTCCCCAGTCTGAAGAGAAGCAATGCCTGCAGTGATGATTCACTCTATCTGCACCAGGGTCTGGGACGCTGAGAATAAATCTCTCTGCAGGTGCTTGTCTGTAACCATTTCATAGTGAGAGACCCTGAAGACTTATCAGAGCTCTAACCAGTCCTGTAATCCCAGAGGTCTAAATCACATCAGATGTCTAATTTAACCAAAGGAAATTAGATGGTTTTCACCCTGAATTATCACTTCCCACTGTGGAAAAAAAAAAAAATTTGAAAAAGAAGCCTGAGATTCCTCAATCCTCCTACTATTTTTTGAAATAAAAATCAAAAATATTAATATAAATATAAGGAGAAGGTGTTGGGGTCAAGTCTACCAAAACTTTTGAAGGAACGTTCTATAAATCTATATGTATAAATATCTACACTCTCTTTAACACAGCTGCATGTGAATCTGGATGTGAATACTTTGTGGTTCTTAGTGCAAGAAGATTCTCAATACTTGCTTAAAATAATTCAAAACAATGCAGGAGCCATTGTTTTGAAATGTCACACAGCAGCTTAGTGTTATCACATAGAGGTATAATGATTCTCTCCATGAAATACGATTACAAGTGAATCTTGCTACTTACATGTGCCTTCCTTTTTGCTCTGTGTCTGTTCACAGTAGTTTTAAAGCATATGTCAAGCCAGTAATGTAATGAAGTAATAATAGCTTCACACATACTGACAGTCACCAGGAAGTTATATAAGGGAGTGAAAACAGGACTTACCCAAACTACTTCAAAAGAATGTTAATTACTATTACACTATTTCTATTTTGCCTAAGGGATAAAAGTGATGAGATGTTACTCTGTAACAATCTACTCCTATGGGTCAGTAAGAAAAAGCTTTTTTAAATGGACTACTTTGTGTAATTGTATCTTTTTGTGTTCACAATGCCTTAGAATTTTGTATGGCTTTAAATGTGCTTTGCAGTTATGTTCAGTCTCTGAAGGCAATATTTAGAGCAGCAGTTTGGATATCTTTATTTTTTAATTATTTAATCTTCCCTCAAAGAACCTATACACAAATTCTTCCTTATAGAGACTCTGGTGTCAAATAGAAGTCAGGTAAATTTGATTTGCAGTGGATTACCCTTTTTACACTCCACTTCTTTAAATACCTCCATATATTTTAAAAACTTCTTTGAGTAATTTGGACTGTCTTTTGTGCCTATGGTTGTGTAATTACTCAGTTACATTCAGATGAATGTACACAAATAAAGCTAGCCTCATCTCAGGAATCTCAGATCGTGTGAGAGCCCACAGCTTGTTGAGAGAGAAGCCTGCAGGAGAAATTATGAGACATTTGAAGTTACATTATTATTCTTAGCTGATTGAAGTATTCATCACAAGACTTGTATTTGCTGACTGTAGCCCTTTATTCTGTCTCTCTGAACAGATGGAAATTTGTATACTTTTGTTTCTCAGGACCACTCCACTAGTTACTGCAAATATATCTGAGCTTTGGGATTTTTTATGAACTTTAGCAGAATATTCAGTCACTAGTGTAATATTTGCAATTCACTATTTAAGATTTGATTGGTCTCTAAATCAATGTAATTCTTGCACTCCTAAATTTTCAGACCAGAGGGACTGTAATGTTGAAGCTTACCTCCTGCTCACACAATAGGGACACACTACCCAGGGCAGCATTAGAGCTGAGCTCAGAATGAGGAGAATGCATATGAGCTTTTAGCAAATTGTAACTTTTTTCTCTAGTGTCTTATCTCTCAAAATAATCTGTTCTTTTTTAAAAAATTATGTTAAATGATGGAGAGCCTGTAATACCCTCTCTCTGGGCTCTTGCTAAGACTGGTATCCAAAACCAAACAGATCTGTCCATCCCCCACTGCATATGTGTAAGAGACTCAAAGATCACAATTGCCTTAAACACTGTCAAGGCCACAGAAGGAACTTGTCATGAGATGAACCACCACAGTGGGAACTTGAGGTAAGTACAGAAGGCAGAAATTTGCAACGGGAAGGCATTAGTTCCAGGCCTGGTTAGGCAGATCTGGGTAGCAGCCTGGTAAATGCATCCGAACATAAATTCCCACTGTGGCAGACTGTGGGAAAGGAAGCAACAACTTATACACGACATCCCAAGTTGTGGGAACAGCATCTATGCCCTGTGTATTCCTCGAACTTGGACTGTATAAAGGTCCAAGAAGAACAACTTGAGGTTCCCCACCACTGAGAAGACCAGAAGAAGGACCATCAGGATGCCCTCTGAATCCATGGGGTGGTGATAGAATTCTACTTAATCTGTCTCTCCTCACTCTCTTTCTCTCCCTCCCACTCTCTTTCCTATTTCTTTCTATCTGTCTTTACCTCACATTTAATGTTAAAAAAAATCTGTACTATTGACTTTGGCATATGGTCTTGTTTGCACCTTAATTCAGGCAGAGGCATCTCTTAATAATTGGATCGTAACAGCATGTCACTGTAGGGGATCCATTTATGTGTATGGTGAGTGAATGAAGCAACGCAGACTATTTATGGTCCACTGTGCAGCTTAATCCAGACACTTGACTTTAAACAGAGGATGTCTGAATCAAACTTGTACATTAAGCAAGCAGAAATGAAACTGAGTTTGGCAGGTTACTTTGAGAGATTCACCCTTCTCTACACCTGTGAAGATAAATTTGCCATCATGTGAGCCAGTGTGCACCATCTGTGAAATAATTTTGTTTTCTCTTTTGTTGACTTTTTAATTGTCACTTTTAGCAGGATTACCTGTGGGAACAATATGACTTTTGCAGCAATTACCATAGAAAGAGTGTATTTTTAATGGCTTCTACAACTGATAGTTATTGGTAAATTTTCATTGCTCTTAACAGTAGTATTCCTTTTTAATGAATGCTCTGTCAGCCTTATCCACACTGAATATTATCATTCATTTCAGCAGTTTTGTTTGTTCTACAAATTAATTCTCAGATTTAACATTAGAACTATGCACTTTTGATATGGCAATTAAAATACAAAATATACTACAAAACAATGATGAAAGAAAGAAAGAAAGAAAGAGAAAGAGAGAAAGAGAGAGAAAGAAAGAAAGAGAGAAAGAGAGAGAGAGAAAGAGAAAGAAAGAAAGAAAAAGAAAGAAAGAAAGAAAAGAAAGAAAGATAAAAAGATAGAAAAATACAGAGATTGTAGGCTTTGGAGAACATATTATACACCTCATGTCTAAGTCTACAGGCAGATCTTCATTATCATAACAATACCTAAGAGAACCAAGCAATGCCATGACTATATTCTGCTAAGTGCCACATGAATACAAAGAGAGAGTCTAGAAAAACTGGCAGTCTAAGAGACATCTGAATAATTAAAAAAAGGTGTATTTTTTTACCTGATTCTAAAGGTTTTCATAAAGCATGAGATGATGTTATCTACCTGTGGGTAAAAACTGTCTAATGAAAACAAGTAACAAATGTTGCTAAATTTTTGGAACAAACTTGTTGCATCTTTATTATTCTAATGTCTTGATTATAAGGCATTCTTTTGGCCTAGCTTCAATAGTAAATTTTCTATTATAGTTAATGAATCACAGCCCATTTGTTCTGAGCTAAATGCTGGTGAAAGATGGCCACCTGTAAAATATATATAAGATTGCTGTAGCCCCGTTTGTACAACTGTCATTTCAGACTCTGAGGAAATGAAGGTACTCTTGCAAAAAGTGTGAGCCATTCATAGCCTTTTATCACAACTTTCACACCCTAGGAAGTGAAAACTGATGTCCTTGAAAGTTTTCTTGGAAGCCTAAAACTCCTTACTATGTTTAGATGCTGACAGGGATTGTTTCAGTGTATCTATCTTTCTGAAACCAAGGTTGGAGACCATGCAAGAAATGATCAGGAGAGCTGTCGTCCTGATATATTCAGTGAAAAAATTTTACTAGTTCATAGCTCCATTTATCTTTGAGGTTCTGTGAAAAATATTTAATTAACTACTAGCATTCTAAGCCAGAGAGCTTCGTTCTTGCATTTTGAGCATCAGCTGTCTCGTGTAGGCATGCAAACAGGAATAAACTTCAGGATATTTTTCTTGTAGAACTTCTATAATTGAACATTATAATTATTGTTTCTCTGCTTCCAGGTTGTGACAAGTGCTTTTAACAATAACTACTACCTTGTGTGCTTCATTAATTCTGAAGTGTTATGTAAAATTTTCCTTATTTGGAAGTAATTAGCTGTGTACAAAGTAATTAAACACATAAAAAATTCCTAACTTTTCATTTTTTGCTGTTAATGATTGTATCTCTGTCATGTTCTGAACTTCTGATGCATTTTTATAAATTACAAGAGTGAATATCAATACTCTTTTCTAAAATGGTATCTAATAAAGCTTTCATTAAAAAAAAATAATTTCAGAACCAGCTAATGTCGACATCAATAAAAAACAAATCCACAGAAAAATACCCCTAAGGATATAAATACTAGACAAAGTAAAAGCACAAAAATTAAGGGATAAAAGTATTTCGTAAACACACTGATCATAAGACTTGATTAAAGAGTCTCAGCATGGCCAGTTGTTTCAGTCCAAATCATAGTTTTTTAAAACACATTAAGGATTTTAAAATCTGAATGATTGAGGCCATGTCATTTCCCCAGTTTTAAATAGAAAGCTTTTATTTAATTCGTTACCAAGAGACTATATTCCATATTGCTGGTAAAAGTTTTTAATAGTAGAATTATTCCCAGAATGGTTATGTGTAGTAAAGATTTTGGAACAATACAGGATAAGCGAATCTTCATATTTTCATATTTAATAGTCTTGAAAGTGCTTTGGCTACTTCTTTGCATTTCTCTTTTTCTGCAAAAGACCCATTTAAGATATGTTACTATATTTTATGGCCCATTTAGTACCTGATCTGGCTGTAAGACTGCCACAGACATGAATATTGCAATGTAGACAACTTCCCAGCAGGAACTGGAATTCCAAATAACTTCATGTCTGCTAATGAAGAGGTCAATGGATAGCGCTAATGTTCTGCAAAAAAAGCTCTATAGACCATTAGCAGTTCCTGGAAGCAGCCATACGAAGAGATAGAGCTTTTGAAATCAGATGAAGATTTCTAATCTGTTGAATAAAAAGAAAAAATAGGTATCATCTTTCATGCAGATAACTAATTTTCATTCTTCACTTAGTCTTCTAATCAAAAAGATTTATTAGTATGGAAATTATTTGCATCGTATTAGTAATCTCATTTATATAATTCTAAGCTTATGAATGTTATTTACTAAACAAAATCATTCTCAGAAGTTGGAAATGCACTGCAGAGATTGGTACTCTAAGTACAATGCAAACTCTGAATAAAGCTAGGCATAAATAGACACTTAGGTGTGTTATGTTTATTCAGATCATTCTGTAATTATAACACTGCTTTTATAAGTTAGAACTTACTTTTTCAAAACACTGCCGATGTCTATTTACTTCTTATTCCTATTCAATCTGTCTCCTTCCAGCCCTGCTACCATGGCTGCCTGTAATTCTAATAGGGACAAGAAGGATACAGGAGTGGTTAAGAAACAGTAGGAACTGAGTGTAAAGTGGATGCACTTTAAGATAAGACAAAACTAGGGGAAGCTTATGTGAGATGTGTCCTGCACCTTAGTGTAAAGCAGACTGACATTGTAACACTGCTATATTGCAGGAACTTCCTAATGTTAGTTTGCCATCGCTTCTTCAGCAGATGGTCTCCTTTTTCTTCAGCAAACGAAAAATATATGAGAAATAGAAATGCAATTTTTTTGTCTTATTTAAGACTGTTGATATTTTATTTCTATTATTACTACTATTTGGTTTCTGCACTTTCTGTGACAAATGATAGGCTTCATCTTTCTCAAAACCAAGCAGTTTTAACCAGAGAGACTTAAAGACTAAATTAAATATAAAACATATACTCCATGTCATTAAAAAGTATACAAGATAAAGTATGAAAAGACATGGAAGCTAAGATATTAACAAACTATGACAAAATATTAATCCAAATGTTTCTTGTTCACATTGATGATTTTGCATTAATAAAAATGGACACGCTATCTCTTTATTCACATGGCATTCCTGTGCCACAGAGCAGAGAATGGTTTTCAGTAAGTACAGATTGTGTCTTGGAACAGACAGTACAACTCCAAAGCAGCCTTTGAGTGAGTTTCTAGTTTGACAGAAGAAAACAATGGTAGACTGCATCAAAGCAATTTCAATTTTATTCGTGTTGTTTTATAAATTTTGATCAAAGTGCTGAGGTTAATAGACATTCTGGAATCATTTGCCTTGAAGCCACAGTAGCATTTTCTTGTTATGAAGGATTAGTCTCAACTTGCCAGCAACAAAGAGAAAAGGACAAACTGGGATATACCTCTGAGTTAAGTACACATAAGCTAATAGATGGGCCTTCTCATTTACTGGCTGTGAATGAAGGAATCTGTTGCTGTCATCTGTGCAGCAGCACATAAAGCATGAACTCTCAAGGAATCAATGTTCGGCCTTTTTACAATTATTAAATTACTGTACCATTTCCATACAGGTTTCCTCTGGGCCATATATTTTGCCCTTAGTAACTAAGCTTGTTTGTTCTATATATTGGAAATGAGACTGTCATTACAGTTTTATGACACTTTTATCTAGTCATGTTAATACTAACAGCATTTTTAAAGGCAGAAGGAGTATCTTTGCATCTTTCTCTAATAAAGCCTGTGAGAAAATGCATTTCTAAATTGATAGTGTTTCTGTCTGTAATTTAAATACATTTGATTCTATTTCACCCTTTGGGAGTGCAGATAGTGGATATGTAGTGGCTAAGTAGCATTAACACAGTGTATGTTGCCACAATAATTTCTGGGGAAGGAAGAGCTTTAGAAGAAAATGGTCTCCTCATATTTAGTTACATGCTTGAGAGACTACATGCTTTTCAGCAGCCACTCTCAAAGGCTTACAAACTGCATCTTGAACACTGAAACCCAGACACAGTCTGCAGGCCATCACTGGAAATGTTATCCCATGCATTAAAGTTATCCTCCTAAGCAGGCAAGCTGAAACATTACCCAAAAGAATTAGCATTATAAACACTCAAAGCAGTTAAACTTTCAGCAGACTTGTAAAAGCACTACAACATGAAAGCCTACACATGGCATCAGGAGCTTTATTTTTCCAGAAACTCCAAAAAAAGGCAGTAAAAAGTCATGAAAGTGCAGTTACAGCAAAAAAAGCTTTATTTAAAAAGCTACTGGTCTGTTCACAGTAAAGTCAGGTTGTTATCATCTTGCCTGAATATTTACTTAGTTTTAGAAAATTCTTACTAACAGCCCTTACATGATGCTTAGAAAAAAACATAATTTCTTTTTTTGAAGTAGCTTATTTATTAAAATAGATATCTAGGATAACTGAAAGAATTTTGTTGTTAAAAAATAAAATTCTCATTCATCTGAGAAATTAATACTAACTTGTTACATATTATCTCTATTTGTTCTTCTATATGCCATGTGACTTAACTGCTTTCAAGGAACCCAGATTGTCTTCTTGTTTTCGTGTTCATCGCTCATTCTCCTCTTCCCCTTATGGCTAAAATAAGCATCTTTCAGTTGTTTCAGCTGTCAAAAATACTTCACATCAATCAGAAGCTCCATTTTAATATCAATTTCTAACTTACTTGCTCTTCATGCTAGGATTTTCTGTAGCTCCAGTCCCAACTCTAGCACACAGAGGAAAAATATCATGTCCTGTATGAAATTTATTTTGTTACACTGAGTGGGGGCCCTTTTAGTAACAAATCCTAAATTGCTGTTGTTGTGTGTTGCTAATGAAATCTGTAAGCTTACACGAGACAATCTTAAATTTCATAAGTGAAAGTACACAAGGAGACAACTGTTCGTTAAAATCAACTAGAATTTATACAGTTTCACCAGTTCACTTTTTGTTTCCCATGATGCTAAACCCTCACAATTTGTCTCCCAAAGTGTAGGTGATGTGCTTTCTTCCTCATACACTGTATTTCTCTCTGTTAAAATAGTGATCAATTTGAAGCAGCCAAGTCACAATCCTTTAACTGACTTTGCCACTTGTCCGTGTTTCTCCTTTTGAGTCCTAGACCCTGTTAATGGCAATGGAGCTCTGTGTGTGCACCAGTAATTCCCTGTGGAAATGAGCTTGCCATCTCCGTTTTTTAAGTGCCTCAGTATATGTCTATTGTACTGGGCTTGCTAAGAGGGTTACTGATGCTGAAGCACTGAAGCTGCTGCTTTAAGTAAAATGCACTCTAATTTAATTAAGTATCAATGGTGTCATGTTATTGCTTTGCTTTTTGATCTTTAAGCTGCAAATTACATTTCCATCCCATCAACTCATTTGTTTTTAGAAACACGGTTAGTTCACCAACTGTATTATACAAATAATGTGAACATTCTTTACAAAGAATTCTACAATTTATCAGTGTTTTACACTTCATTAAACAGAAAAATGAGACAAATTATATTTGAGACAGAATATGGTTTTAATGCCAAAAGTTTTATATAGTCATTTAAAATGTTCTCGTACACATCTGCCAAAGATGTTAAGTAGCTAATTATAATTTTCGCCCTACAATATACGATAATGTAGTGATAAAATGTGTCTTCAGAAGCATCTGTAGGAAGCAGTCCACAGTAAACAAAAAAGTTGAAAGGTCTGAATTTCTCAGATTATATTTCTTCTTTCTTAATGTCAAAGAAGCATCTTAAGGTTGTGGTGCTGGTTTTAGTTTTTCTTTGTTGTTTTTTCTTTTGTCAAGGTCATAAAGCTTGCACTTAAAATTGTCAATCCTTTCCTGGCACCTGTATGAATATTTGGATGCCTGCCAGACTTTGTATCATAGGGGTTTTAAGTGACACCTATTTCACCATCTCTTTTACCATATATAGATAATATTCACATATAATGAAGAGCCTCTGGAGAAACTTTGCATCTTATTTCTTTTTCCAGACTATTAACCTCTGAGTTTGCATAAGTTAGTAGCCGGTTCTGTCTAAATAATTTTCATAGTAGATAAGAAACCTAAACTTATTTAGCTGTAATTCATTTACTAAATAGAGCTGAGTATTAGTTCTATGATGCTGGCTAAAATAAAATAAATTGAAAAAAAAAAGCAAAGCAAGGAAGAAAATTATTCAGGAAGCTAAATAGTCACTAGCTCTTGGGAGGAAATTATATGTCTCTGATTAGCTTGAACAGGCATAAGAATAGCAGCATGCTTTTGGAACATTAATCATATAATCATATTTGTACACATATATAAGTTTTTCCACGTGTTTCCAGTAGTAACTGGACTGGACTTGGCCAAGAAATTTAATAACAGATTTTCAAATTGACATCAGAGGATATTATTGTTTTCCTGATATTATCATTAAAAGCACCTTTACACATATTGACTTTGCTCTGTATGCCAGCCTGACATGCTGTGGTGTATTAAATATACCATTCAAGCTCATGATATGTTAGAAATGTGCATGAACTGCCATAAACACCTTGGTCCATCTCTTTTATACCCTGCCTGTAAACCTCAGGGGCTCCTATCAGGTCTTCTCAGAGGTGTCTCTTCTCCAAGCTCTCCCCACAAGGCAAGTGCTCCAGATCCTATACATTCTGGTAGCCCTTCAACAGACTTCCTTCAGTTTATTCATATTTTTTCTGCTATTAAGTAGCCCAAAAGAGATATTCAACAGAGGAGATCGAGAACATGGCTCCCTAGTCAGGTGAATGCAAAGTCACGTGGTAACTCTGCTCGTTTTCTGAGCAAGCCCTCTTTTGGAAGCAGTTGAAAACCTTACCTTTTGTACATTTGCTGCCACTGAAAGCTCAAACTCTCATTTAGAATTTTAAAATAGAAAATAATAAAAATGCAGTTCAAGCCACTTCCACCCAAAAGAAAAGAAAAGAAAAGAAAAGAAAAGAAAAGAAAAGAAAAGAAAAGAAAAGAAAAGAAAAGAAAAGAAAACAAAACAAAACAAAACAAAAAACAAACAAACCAGGAAAATGCATTTTCTAAGAAAAGATAACTTTTAAGTGGTTTTATAGATGTCATTTTTATTTCACCTTATGTGGCTTTATTGTTAAAGGGAGCATAGTGGGATTTTCAAAGTTTGATGTCATTCATTTGATGGATGACTTTAAAGATCCCTTACATTCATTTTTAATCTTACCACAAAGGAAATTCAGATGCTAAAGGTGTCTGGCATATAGCATTCCCTTAGAAATTCAAAACTGTGATTCACTGATCAGTTGAAGAGAAAGAAAGAGAAATCTATTTGGTGTTCTTCTTGCATCATCTTCCATTGCCATCTTACACATACTGGTGTAGCATTACACCATTCTGAATGGTATTTTCAATTCCAGCAGATTTTCAGTATGTTTCACATATGCACACTGAGTGGACAAGCAACATCAGAAAAATATAGTTTGTGGTCTATCACCACTATGACGTGCTGGTACAAACTGGCTGAAAAATATAAGATAATTACTCTGGGATAGGCTTTGCAGACTGTTGTATGACATTAATGCTCTGCTAACCTTGGCATAGAGAGAATGACAATGACGAAGCAGCAAAAGAAATATGTCAAAGACACACAGGGGCTTATATAGGGTGCTGTAGATAGTCTGGCTTTTGCACCCAAGAATATACAGAATATACAGAAATATTAGAAATACAACTGAAATCAGTTTCCCAGGTTGCCTAAATTAAACCGGTGTTGGAGATTAGGAGAGAGAGAGATCTTCAAGATCACCTTTGAGACCAGTATTTGCTGCCTCTGTTCCAGTTGTACAACTTCTCCTGGAAAAATATGTCAAGATAGAATTTCACTCTTTACATATGGCCCAAAAATTCCCTGAATCTGTAATGCTCAGTATTTTCTTTATCCAGCATAACTGAAGTAGTTGGACTGGAAGCATATTTTGCCATTCAGAGTCAGGTGACCTACAAAGTAAAGAAGAGCTTAATTTATGCTAGAGAAGCTTAAAGCTTATCAGCATGATGAATAAATGCTAAAAATAGCAGAGGGTATTTTAGGGACCTGGGTTGAGCCTTTAAAGATAGCTTCATTGAATATAAAATATCACTAAACAAACTGTGCCACTTCCTTTTCTGTAAGCACAGAATGACCCCACAAGATGTCCTTATCAGGTTTTCTGCCCTTTTTATGATTTCTTTTTTTTTTTTCATTAGGCTAAAACGTATGTGACCACTGTAGTGGCATTATTTTTAATATCCTTTATTTATTGTTTATGGATGGACTTGACTATGCATTTGAATTACAGTTTGTGTCAGCAATAGGTATGAGTGTAAAATATAAAATTGTGCAAGCTCTGCAATTCCTGTACTGAATCTTTCTTAAAGAAACTCAACCTCCAAGACCACAAACCCCACACACATGAAAAAGAAAATTATGGTGCAGCTTCCTGAAATATGTTTCATAGTATTAGATCAGTATAGGTGAAAAAAATGGGTAAAGGAGTCCAAGGAACAAAAATAAATAATTTTACTCCATTTTTTAGCTCAAATAATACTGAACTTATGCAGAGCTTTGGCCTAACAAATTACTCATGATATAAGCTCAAAATTACTAAAGATGCCCATTGAAATAAAATTAGAAAAATGTGTCAATATTTTATTGGCTCAGAGTCCAGGAATACTCATTTATGTTTGGACTTGATGATCTTAAAGATCTTTTTCAACCCAAACAATTATATTGTTCATGATTCATGGGGCAAACTGCTAATTAGGAAAAATGCCTTTTTGAGCGAGGAGAGTAGGGAAGTTTGGGGGAGGATGAGAATTTGGGAGAGGATGAGCGCTTCTTTAGGACATGAACAGAAGGGACTATGGGAAAAGATTTGGAGAGTGAGCAACAGTATGAAAGACATGCTTCTGTCTCACAAAGCCTCCCTGTTTGAAGGTTTACCAGGACAGAGAAAAGTCAGAGTAGGAGCAAAATGGAGAAAAACTTCTCTGATGGCAGGAATGCCATTACTTTACACTTATAGTTCAGCGCTTTCTTTGGAAATCAAACAGAAATAAAACTAATAGAGTAAGAAGGTATTCTGTTTCATGTAAAGTGAGAAGATATCTTACAGTGGATACAATCCACAGACATATAGTGTTACAATTCTATATAGAAAAAAGGGAACGCAAAAAATACATGGTTCTTGTTATAATGACTTTGTGAAAAAAATAACTTACAACTGCTTAAAAATAGGAAAGGTTTTGATTCTGGAAGAACCCTGTGTTTTGTACTGTTTCCTTTAGTTCTATAAAAGTAGTGTTTGGTGTAAAAAGTTATCTGTCATTAGCTTATGGTATGTCCAAACAGAATGTGATTATTCTGTATTACAAAATATATGACAATAATTTCTCAATTCACAGTATTTTTCAGTAATAACAACTTGCTACATTGTAGAAAAAGGAACAAATAAACAAACAAAAATCAGTAGCAGTAAAAAGTATACACATATTTTAAGTACACTCCACCCCCACTTCTGACATGTATAAGACAGAAAAATCTTGACATTCTTAAATAGTGTAAAATGGCATGGTTTTGTTGAAATAAATGAAGTGATACTGATTTACGCAGATGTGGCTCTGTTCCACAACTTCTAGCCAATTTTTCAACAACAAATATTAGAGAATCACAGAATGTTAAGGGTTGGAAGACATCTTAAAGATCATCTAGTGGAGAGACCACGAGGAGAGAGAGCATCTGCTTGGGTGAATCCGACCTTGAAAGGSACCACAGTACTGGGTGCCTGCCCCAAGATTCCGGTTCCAGCTGCAGTGGCGGGTCTTGCAGAGACAGTAACAACTTTTGGGCATAGATAGACATGGAATACAAGAAAACTTTGGATTACCCACAACAGATGTGCTGGTGCAATTGCAGGGTTACTTTTTCTTCTAATGGAGAGGGAGAAAGTGATGGGAGAGGGGGCACTCCTTTGATTAAAGGGGTGAGTCAGAGCAGACTAACAACATTCCATGGAATGGGGAACTGGGGTCAAGAGATCTTGGGCAGCCTTGTATTTCCTGCATGTGGTGAATAGGATGAAATTTCAGAGAAACATTTGGCAGATTGTCTGTATGGTTTCTTCTAGGAAGACCAAGACTAAAAAGCAGAGAAAAATTCCCTTTCAGACGTTTTTTTCCCAATAAAAGGCAACTGTCAGGGACTTCTTGTAGTCAGACAGTCCCTGAACAATGTAGGAGATGACTGGGAAAATTGTCTGATTCCTCAGTAAAACTAAGAGAGAAGAGGAAAAAAATATTAATCATATACAGTAAAACATGACCTAAAGCAGCTGAAGCAAAAAAAAAAAAAAGAAAAAGGAAAAGAAAATTATAGACCTAAAGCAGCTGAAGCAAAAAAAAAAAAAGAAAAAGGAAAAGAAAATTATAGACCATTGTAAATAAGGACTGTCAATACACAAGTATTTGCTTCTCTGCTCATAAACCATCAGTGACTTAACTCAACACAACAGAGACTAGTTTTATCTGTAGTTTGGATCACCTCTCCATTAACTAGTGTATTTTAGGACAAGTGAGAAACAAGGCGTTTTTGAATGCAAGTCTGTGATATTTCAGTCTAAAATAAAGCTGACTTAGGACAAGTAACAGTGATGGGGAAAGTAGGTTATTAAAAAGTTCAGTTTCCAAAGGAAACTATAGAGCTATATTAGATGGATTACTCTAAACCACAATCAGTAAAATAATGAGACACTGTGAGCTCTGGTTGCTGACAGTTTCACAGTGTTGAATTCCCTCTCTGAATTCAACCCTAGCATAGATTCTGTTTCATCTTTTGTAACCTCAGATGTTTTAATGCTGCTTTTTTCTACAAAGCAAAGTTCCTGTTACAACGCAATTTTTTTTTTTTCAAAATAGCTGATTATAGTGGAAAACAGGTAATCAAACACCAGACATTTTGTTTATAATTATTTACTGTGATTTTAGGGTAACCTGTGACAGCAGCATGCCAACATTGTATTTCCACTTATGTGTTTCATTTAATATGTCAGTTGACAGAACTCTAATCTTTGCAGTTTGAAATTACAATCTTGATTCAGCATTTGATAAAAACTTCGATTTTAGAAATCAGTTCAAACCAACATTTTCTTGGATTTAGTCTTCTATATACTAACTGAAATTTAGCCTATATGCTCTTCTTCATTTACTACCACTACTACTAAATATAGCAGCACAAAGAAGTGAGGTAGAAAAGATAATGTTAAGAAATTTCCTACGAAGGGTCTTTCTTACATCTGCATCATCACACCATAACTAAGCTTGGGTGACAATGTATAAGGCCATATTTAGAAATACTGGACGGGGAACTTTGGCATATGTAATGTGAATTAGAATTACTTTTTCAGAATTGACTTTTCTCTTTCTGCCATTCTTTTTCAGCCCATAATAATATATGATCAACCTCCCCCCATCTGCATATCATTATAATTATTTAACTTATTATTTTAATAAGTAAGGATTGAATTTCATATTTTAAAATATGAAAGAGGCTATATAGACCTTTCTGATTAATATGATTTTAATGTGTGCCAGATGAAGTACAGAATATCGTATGAGAGCCTCATTAATCTTAATAGATTGCTGATTATGCAGATGGCAATCATTAGACAGACCTATCTGACCTATTTCACTGTCTGCCATTGGCTGCTAGAAGATGAGTCACATTCCATGAATGTCCATGGTTAAAACTTCTGCAACTGTAGTGCTGCGATACCAGATCCTCAGCAAACTCACATAAAGAGTAAGGACGGCATTTGACAGAACTTTAAGGCAAGAATTTCGAAACACCTGCCTGTAGGCAGCTTGAAATTTGATTCTAGACAAATCTCTCAGTGTTCCCAGGTTTGTAAAAGATAAGCTATATATTTAAGTCTGTGGCATTTTAGGGGAAACCTAAGAAATTCAGTTCTGAAAATCTGACTTTTCAGTAACAACTTTAGTCAGTCATCACCTTGAAAAAAAACTAACTCAAAGTCTTTCATAAGACAGACAAATACAAATTTGTTGAATTAATTTCTATTATCTTCACCCTTTGATGGCTAAATGCTGCTCTCCCCAAGTGCTGCCCTCCCTTAACAGCTCAGGCAACAGAGATCAGGTGAACTCCCCAGCCCTGCAAATGAGCTGCAGTGGCTTGCTGGGTGCTTTCTTCAGCTTGCTAGGGTAAAATGCAACACGCAGCCACATGGCGTGCAAAGCTACAGGAGACGTCATCGCTTGCTTCCAGTTCTTTCACTTCCTTCTCAGCTGCTCAGGGAAGACCACTGTGCACTCAGAATTACAGCATTCAATGAAATTAAGTAGTGAGGCATGCATACACTTTCCAAAGCTGAATGGAGAGTTTTGTTCTGGGTCTCTGCAAAAATAGTGCTTGGAGAAATTTTTGCCGTTGCTGAAGGGTGGAGATACAGCCATGAATAGAACATCTCTGTCACTTAGGCCTGGAGTTTTTTTATCCCTTGTTTAGTTGCATCTACAGACAGTGGCCAATTTTTTCTGGTTTTAAGTAGTCACTAACCTGCTTCACTGCTCTGCAACCTTAGATGAAACCCTCAGATCTAGTATTTACATCAGAATAGCTCAGCTAGCCAATTACTTGTGTTTTGATATTCTGGAGATAGAAGTTCCTTTAAAATTCAAATTAATGTGAGCTGACTACTGTCTTCTGCCTTTTAGATCAAGGCGCTTTTGTATGCCCAGTTTCAGAGGTTGTGCAGCTGCACTGCTCTGGTCTTATGCAGTGTGGAAAAACATGTGGCTCTGGACAGTGTTCTGAGAGGAAACAGCACCACAAAAATTTCACATTTTTATGAAATATTTCACAACAGCAATTGCCATGCACATGGCAATCAAAAACAAAACTGATAGCTGAGTGTGAACGGTACTCCAAAGAGCTTTTCTGATTAAACTTGTGATATGCGTAAAATAATGCATATCTGAAGAACAGAAACAGGAAGATCTGCTGACATAGGTTATTGGCACTTTAAGTCTAACAACCACAGACAAATTTGCATTATAGGCTTTACTGGCAGAACACAGTGGACATGAAAAAGGAAATCAAAGAATCCTGCTAGTACACTAGCATGAAACAATAGTCTGAATCCATTTCTGAGAATAATCCAGTAACTGCTTCTAAACTCATTGTTGACTCCACAGCAGAGGCCAGGAATCAGGGTTACAGGGAGCAGTGTGTATCAGCAAATTGTGCAGCTCTTTGCCAAATAATACCAAAGGTTATGTGTTTCCCCTTTTTAGAAAATATTAGCTAAAGTCCATCATGTTATTAGGCACAAATGCATTCATTTATCTTTCAAAGGAAATGAAAAGTTTTTTACGTACAGTACTATTCCCAAAAAGATTTTCTAAAATTAATTCCCAGTCCTAGATTTAACATTTAAAGTGTTCTGCCAAATTAACCATTATAACGAGGTTGTTAAAAGGTTTACTCTTTGATAATAAACTTGGAAATTTTAGGGGTAGATACTGTGCATTGTTTCCTGCTGATACTTACTTCTCTGATTTTAACTTCATTTTTTCAAACTAAGAATTTCATTACAGTATGGTGGGTAAAATTTAAAAAGAAAATTACAGGCTTGCTGATAAAGAGAAAGGAATATTTATATATCAAATCAGTAGCAGGGAAGTGATGACTCACATACTCTTAAATGATCTTACATTTTTAACCAAAAACTGCTGACAATTTCATGAAATATGAAACAGATTAATGGATTCAGAATCTTAAAAATCTTCTATAGCAATTATCCTTAATCTATAAGCTAATTGGACAATCATAAATTATGATCAGGGATAGATCTGTTTTCTAATATAGACCTTTTATTCAACTCATAAAGCGTTAACACTTGTTAAAACCATATATTGGTATGTATTAATTTGTACTAATTGTTTATACTGTGACTGAAATTATTCTATCATTTTTACTACCTACAGAAACACATGTACTGTTGAGCCATTTAGTCTAAAATTAGACATAAAATTCACATAATACAGCAGATGGAGGAATGGTAGGGGAAAGGATAACATGCTTCACAGATGAGATCACAGGATGATCTAGTTACAAAGGCCCTGCCATGGGCAGGGACATCTTCCACTAGATCAGTTTGCTCAGAACCTCATCCAACCTGGCCTTGAACACTTCCAGGGCTGAGGCATCCACTTTTCTGGGTAACCTGTTCCAGTGCCTCACCATCCTCACAGTAAAGGATTGTTTCCTAACATCTAATCTACAGCTCTCCTCTTTTAGTTTAAAACCATTCCCTCTTGTCCTATCACTATCTGCCCACATGAAAAGTCTCTCTTTCTCTTTTCTATAAGTCCCCTTAAAGTACTGGAAGGCTGCAATGAGGCTTCCATGAAGTTGAGTCTTCTCCATCCTGAACAATTTAAGCTCTCTCAGCCTGTCTCCATAAGAGAGGTGCCCTAGCCCTCGGACCATCTTTGCAGCCTCCTGTGGACCCATTCTAACATGACTACACCTTTCTTGTGCTGAGGACTCCAGACCTGGGTGGGATCTTGTGAGGGTAGAGGAAGAATCCTCTTCCTCTTGAGAGGAAAAATCCATTCCCTTGACCCGCTGGTCATCCGTCTTTTGATTCAGCCCAGGATGCAGTTGACCTTCCGGTCTGCGAGCACTTCTGTTGCTCATGTCGAGATTTCCATCCACCAGAACCTCCAAGTCCTCCTCAATGAGCTGATCTCCCACTCATGTATGGGATTGGCCTGACCCAGGTGCAGCACCTTGACCTTAGACAAACTTCATGAGGTTCTCTTGTGCTCACTTCCCAATGTTGTCCAGGTCTCTCTAAATTGCATCCCTTCCTTCTGTTGCATCAACTGCATCAACTGCATGGTGTGAAAAAAAATTGTTATAGATAAAACATTAAAAATTCTTTATAATATTGATGAGAAAAGGGAAACAACAAGAGAAAAGTTCTGTCAAGAAGATTTTTTGGGTTATTACTTCAGATCATAAGCTGAATTTGAGCAATATTGTCACATTCCAAAAAAAGACAGTCACAATACCAGTACGAATAAACAAGAATATGTCTTCCATATTAGGAGAATTCACTTTTCCACTCTTACTATTATTAGCAATATCTCAACTGGATCCTCTTGTGGAAGAACTGGGCATGAATATCAT
Organism: Amblyornis subalaris; assembly: GCA_018881555.1. NCBI lineage: Eukaryota > Metazoa > Chordata > Aves > Passeriformes > Ptilonorhynchidae > Amblyornis > Amblyornis subalaris. The sequence continues at coordinate 116,347 of JACAXG010000002.1, read as the reverse complement.
GGAAGGTGCAGACCAGCCAGATACAGCCTAAAATCATGAAGAATAATACAAAATCCAGAAGACAAGATTAACCTAGTTCATGAAAGAGAAGACTGGGAGAAGACACACTAAAGCATTCAAATATGCAAAATGTACTATAAAAAAGTTATGTTTGTAATAAGGAAGATGAAGAAGAATGGGTTTAATTTTTATCACATTTCACCTAAGTAAGAAATTAGAAAAAAAAGCTTTATAATAACATTCTATAGAGTTTGTGTGGTCCTCGTAATAGTGAAATATTGAAATGGTTTAAAGAAGTTGTGATGTGTCCATCACTGACTACTTTGCAAAATGTAGAGGATATCTCTCAGGAATGCAATTTATTAGATTAAGACATGGATTAGGAAGGGAACAAATGACCTTTAAACTGCCTTTCTTATAATTTTATTATTTCTATGTGATTTTCCACCTAAAAATAATACTCCATTAAATATATATTCAAATAGTCATCACAAAAATTGTTTTTTTAAATAATCAGAGTAGGCTTCAGGAATAGAATGAATCAGGAGAAAATGTAATAAAAAGTGTTAAGAGATTTGTGATTTTAAGATAATAGAAAACTCCATAAGAAATCAAAACATTTGGACCACTTCTTTATTTTAATATTTCAGGGGATTCTGGGTTGATCCAAGAAGTTACTTAACTGATTCTTTCCAGAGTTCATTTTGTATATAATAGAGTACATGATGAAAAACTATAAAAGTATTATCACTAGGCATTAGTCACAATTCAGTATTCAGAAATCTCATGTAATATTTGCAAATCATCTCAAGTCCATTTTAGAGTGTTTGAAACTATTTCCCTGCGCATCATTAACTGTTAATTGAATATTGGGTTGCTCACTTAATAGGACTACTATTTATAATTCATTTAATAGTTAGAAAAGTTAGAGGTGAAATTTTCATCCTATGGTCATCAATAGTAATTGGGCATTGGTTTCATCATTGTTGGAAGGTCACTTAGAAGCTTCTACAGCAGCATTAATAGCACTGGATATATATATTAAATATTCTTTTTTTAAATGGTGGACATTTTTACAGTGAGTTAATTATCTAATGCTTTCACGACCCCCGGGCATATTTTATGTTGGACATACTGACTTAAGTTTACCTATCTATGTTTTCATTTTTTCCAAATAATTGCTTTCTTACTTATCTACAGTGGTAAGGTTTTGTTGCAATATCTATTAAAATTATCTTCCTTCATCTTAACAGGGGTTTAAAATCATTAATGATTGCACCACTGCATTCTTACTTGGAAGAAATAGTTTTATATTCAAAGCAAAGATTTCTATTTGTTCTGTTTAATCTGTAATAGCAATTTTGAAAACCATAATTCATTATTTTGCTCCACAACTTCTTAAGGAAACACATTCTTTAGGATGAATAATCATAGAATCATAGAACCATTTAGATTAGAAAAAACCTTTAGGATGATAAAGTCCAACAAGCAATAAGAAAGCACCAAACCATCTTGCTATTCTATAAAGATAATCACTGTTAGAAATACTCAAACTTTCTCCAATAACTTGTAGCAAATAAATGTTAAAATAACCCACAGTCACGGAACAAATTATTTTGTTGGCTAATACTATAAAAATGTATACCTTAGTATATATACATGCAGTTTAAATTGGTATATACAAATACCCGACTAGGTGTGAGAAGTATACAATATGAAGCCAGACTCTTCTTAGGGGTGTTCAGTAAAATGGCAAGAAGCAATAGAAATAGTCTGAAATACAGAATCATAGATTCATTAAGGTTGCAAAAGACCTCCAAGATCATCAAATCCAGACTTTGACCAAACATTACCTTGTCAACTAGACCATGGAACTAAGTGCCACATCCAGTCATTTACCAAACACTTTCAGGGATGGTAACTCTACCACTTCCCTAGGCAGTGCACTCCAATGCTTAGCCATCCTTTCAGCAAGGGAATTCCTCCTGATGTCCAAACTGAACCTTCCCTGGCACAGCTTGTGGCCACCTCATTTTGCCCTATCACTGTTTGCCTGGGAGAAGAGACCGACTCCCACCTTCCTACAACCTCCTTTCATTTGCAGAGAGCAATAAGGTGCCCCTTAAGCTTCCTTTTCTCCAGGCTAAAATAGTATTTCCCATGAGAAATCCATATCATAGTACCATCAAGGTTTAAGATCATGTAGCCCAGCCATCAACATGGCACTACCTCTGTAACTCCATAACCACTAAACCACATCACCCAGTGCCAGATCCAGATGTGTCTTGAACACGTTTCCTGTGTGGGTGAACTTATCTATTTTTTTTTTACATTGAAGGAGCTGAAACAGTGGAAAAGATTGTGTCGTCTAGAGTGGTCGTGGCATTTGCATCCCTGAAGAAATTTAGAACCTGACTAGACTCAGCCCTGAGCAACTTGTTCTAGCTGACCTTGCTTGAGCAGGTGGTTGGACATCTCCCTCGGTCCCTTGAACGTCGTTTATTCCGTGATTCAGTGAAATCCGTTCAAATAAATCTGAAGTTTTATTAACTTTCAAAAATATTTGGATTGAGAGAATTCATACTCAACCTAAAAATTAATATTTTACTCTCTCTTGTGCTCTGGGTATGCTACATTTATTATATTACTGTCTGAAATTGCTTTTATTCACTTAAGCCCCCAAACTTTGTTTTCTAAATTTAAAGGGTTTGAAAACTCATGATAGTAAAATATTAACTTGATGAATAATTCAGAGTGGAAGGAAGTGGTAGAAGTCAAAAAGTCACATTTTGGACTGTAGCTTTGTGGTTGAATAACATGACCTTTCACATTCGAAACCATGATTTATGTTTAATCTGTAGTCCTCTAGGAAATTAATTTGGCCCATAGTCTATACCAGGGACTTGTTTCATAATCTTAAAAGATATTAACTATAAAGCATCCTTATGCTATTGAAACAGATTTTTATATATAAAATTCAGTATGCTGAAATTTTCTTTATAGACTAGAAATAGCAATTATAGTATTATTGGCAAAACATTCGGAGGGCAATAGAAATTAGATATGTTGGATGTAACTGATAGCTGCTAAGTTGTTGTAATTAAATAAGTCCTTGACAAGTCAGTAAGTAGGTGACAAGGCAGTAGAGAATGAAGGACAACCTTTGCAGCTAATTCAGGGCCTCTGATCTACTAACAGAGGATCTTCTGCTCCATATTGCTCTCCCTGGGCTCTAACAGATAATAAAAAGGAAATCAGTGCCTTTTTCTATTCACATGAGAAATAACTGTTTGCAGCTATAGTTCTTGAGACCTATGGAAAAGTTCTAGCCTCCACTGGAACCAGGATGAGCATACAGAAAGTTGGTTCAGGCCTCCTACCTCAGTTCCTATAGCTAGTGTTGGCTACACTGCTTATTAGCTATTCAGTATCCAGTAAGTAATTTCCTAGCATGGTGGCTACTCCTTTCACTTGAATTCAGAGATGGAAGCACTGAGACATAAAGTTACTAAGGTTTACCAGTGAAGCATGACGAGCAATGATTTAAAAATAAATTATGGACTAACTGGAAATTTCATTAATTACCTTTAAAAAAACTCCAAACCAGTTACAGGATAGGAGATAAGGTCAATTTCTAGAATAGTCAAACTTTTGATAGAACTGTCTTAATTAACTCTACAGTTAATTTAAACTAACTAATTCATCTTAAATTATAAGCTTTCAAACATGTAAATTCAAGGGAGGTAAATCTTACAACTAATGTCAAAGATGCTCATAGAGAATCTGGATGGCCATAACATCTTCAAATCTATTATTTGGGCAATTTATAAATTTGGGGAGGGAGGGTGTCTGTTTTTGCTTGTTTAAGATGAAGGGTAAAAAAACAGTTCTGTAAGAGTCAATCAAAGATGTTTTACAGAGTCACAGAATCATTTAGGTTGGAAAAGACCTTTGAGGCCATCAAGGCTAATCTTGGACTGCTCACTACCTTGTCAAATAGACCATGGCACTAAGTGCTGTATCCAGTAATTTCTTGAACACTTCCAGGGATGCTGGATCCACCACCTCCCCGGGCGGTCCATTTCAATGTTTAAAAACCCTTTCCATGAAGAAATTCCTCCTGACGTCCAGCCTGAACCTTCCCTGGCACAGCTTGTTTCCATGTTCTCTCGTCTGTCACTGGTTGCCTGGTAGAAGGGGCTGATCCCCACCTTGCTACGATCCCTTTTCAGGAAGTTGTAGAGAGCGATAAGGTCACACCTGAATCTCCTTTTCTCCAGGCTAAATAACCCCAGCTCCCTCAGCTGCTCCTCACAGGACTTGTGCTCCAGACCCTTCACCAGCTCCATTGCCCTTCTCTGGACACTCTCCAGGACCTCAGTGTTTGTCTTATAGTGAAGGGACCGGAACCGGACACAGGATTCAAGGTGTGACCTCACCAATGCCGAGTACAGGGGGACAATCACTGCCCTGGTCCTGCTGACCACACGTTTTCCGATACAGGCCCGGCTGCCATTGGCCTTCTTGTCCACCTGGGCACAGCTGGCTCATGTTCAGCTGCTGTCAACTGGCACCCCCAGGTCCTTTTCCACTGGGCAGCTTTCCAGCCACTCTGCCCCAGCCTGTAGCACTGCAGGGGGTTGTTGTACCCAAGTGCAGGACCCGGCACTTACTGTTGTTGAATCCCATACAATGGGCCTTGGCCCGTGAATCTAGCCTGTCCAGATTCCTCTCTAGAACCTTCCTGCCTTCCAGCAGATCAACACTCCTGCCCAACTTGGTGTCATCTGCAAACTGACTGAGAGTACACTCAATCCCTTCACACAGATCATCAATAAAGATATTAAACAGGACTGTTCTCAATACTGAGCTCTAGAGAACACCACTAGTTACTGGCCTCCATTGGATTTAACTCCATTTACCACTACTCTCTCCGCCTGGCCATCCAGCCAGTTTTTAACTTAGTCAAGACTAAAGAACAAAACACAACTCTTGAGAATAAACTATTTGCAACATACACACCAATCCTAATTTATCCAAACTAAAAACTACTTTGCCTCTACTAAAACAAATAAGGTTTTGCAAAATATAGGAATAAATAGCATGTTTTATTATGTTAACAAGTATATTTTTATTTTGTAATACCATTTTAAAATGTTAACCTCAGTGCAATGATGGATAACAAAGTCCACTGACTAATCACTGAGTGATTTTCTACTTTGATACGCCAGCTATTAACTAAACATTCTGATTCAGAAGAAAAGCTCAAATGTACTGCTTTCAGCTTAGAATTTAAAAAAATCACATTTCTCTCATAATTAATATCTGGGGTTATTTTTGGATACCACCTCTTTCCTATTCATCCAAAGAACACTGTACCTATTCTTTGCTTTACTAATGTGTATTTAGAATCCAAAAGGAAAATATAAAAAAGTAAATACTTTTAAGAATCATCGAAATTAGGAAGACCATATTGAGCCTTTTGACAGAGTCCCAAAACAGATATCTAGATTGAATGAATCACCGCTTCTTCCTTAACCCTGAGTATAATATTGCAGGAGAAAGCAGGACTGTAAGAGGATGAGGAAGGAAACAAAAAGAAAAAAGGGGGAAAAAAAGAAAGATGATAAATGAAGCAAAGATTATGCCTTGCTTTTAGAATTCTAAGTGTTAATAAGCACTGTGGGACAAGGGGCCCCCGCTAGAACTGGTAGTGGTGGTGGGCTTTTGGTTCGAGTGAATGTGAAGCCCTGGGACCCATATAAGGACTGAAGGTGTGTGATTGGTTGAGTGACCCAAAGAGTACCATATAAGGAATGAGACTGATCTATAACCCCTATAAGGACTGAAGGTCTGTGATTGGTTGAGTAAGCAAAAGAACACCATATAAGGAATGAGACTGATGGCCAAAAGAGTGCATATAAACCACATGCTCTCTCAAGAAAGTTGATTTTTGCTTGTGCACAGCATTGTCGGTGTGGCTTTGTGCACATCGGGCAGGGTCCGTGTTAGGAATCGCTGACAAAGCACTACTATTTTCTACTCATTCTCTGATCCTCAATTTTCTGTTCATTGAAGTGTTTAGGTTCTCAGTAAATTAGTTAGTCTAGTTAGTTCTTCATCTTGCATTTGATGAATGAGCAAGTAACATGTCTTTCTACTTATTTTGATAGGATCCAGTGCAATATGGTCGAATAATATTTGACCCCTAAACATAATACTACAGTAAATTAAAATAACAAAAAAAAGACAGTTATTTACTTGCTCATAGAAAGATGTTTTCTAGATGTGTGTGATGTCAGTCGAACTTCTGTTACTGATGAAATATGATATGTGTCTCCTCTGATTTTGCTGCAAATTGCTTCAGCTTCTTGTGCTGTTAACAGCACTCTGGGGCTTTTCTCTAAGCTGTATAATTTCATACCATGAGTATAGAAAACTCAAATTTACTTTCTGCTTTGGAAGTTTGGGATTGCTTTACTTTGTTTCTCTGTTAACAGCTATCAGTCTTTAGTATCATTCACAAACAGTATTTAAGTCCCTTCTGAGCACAGCTACACTGAGACTGCACAGAAAAAGTGATCTATAATACAAAACAGACTTAACCACACACAAATAAAAAAAGCACACAGCTTGTCTCACTCCTACACCAGCGTTCCCTGTTCGTCTACATCTGCAGATTCATCCAGGCATTCTAAAAGCTGCGAATACTGTGGATAGTTTTGAGAATGAGAAAAAAAATCCAAATACAGCATTTTTTTCAGAAAGGCAATATTAATTTCAGCATTGCTGGAGAACATTTAAAAGTAGTCACAAATCTTCACAGTAGCTATTGATCTCCTGGAAGAATCTGTTGCAAATGAAATTCTGATTCCCAGGAAGTCATAAGAGACGATGCAGACTGTCTCCTAGACTAAATGGTTATACTTAAATAAATGCTGAATAGACTCATACAAAATCTCCCATTTGAATTTTACCAGTTGTTTGACTTGATCTTGTGAAAACAATGCAATCTATTTGCATGTACAATTGTAATTCATTGTACTTGATGTTTCTTCTCTTTTCAAAACCCAAAAGTCTGAGTGTTTTTGTATACAGCATTTCAACAGATGGCTTGATTTAACTTAAAAATTCCTATCTGCATTACTATTTTATAACATAGTTGTAGACAGACATAAAATTTACTAAGGAGTTTGATTAGGTAGAAGTTTTAGAATAAGGAAAGCATTTTTCCTGCAGATAAATGTCTATTCTCCTGAAAAGCAGCCCTGCAAGAAAAAAAAAAACCCACTCACTGTTTCTTATAAGCATATTCCAAATTGAATGTATTTTTAGTCTTAACTGTTCACAGACAGAGAAGTTCCATGGAGTTCCATCTCCATAGAATACAAGAAAACATTTTTTTGTGTGATAATGGTAATACAACCACAATTCTGTTATTAAAAAGATGGCATTGTACTACCTTAGAAGCAGGGCTCTATGTTTTTTGATAGCCACTATAAGAACTTACATTACTCTGTTCCAAACTGAAACATTTAGGGAACTTGTTACTTCTAGATCACCATTTTTTCAGTAAAAAGCTAAGCCTTGTACATCCCTGGATACTATTACTGAGGGCAATAAAATGTACTGTTGTAAAATCAACGATGACTTTGTTCTCATAAGCTAAAGAAGACAATCAGTATGATATTTAGAGCATGTTAATTACTCTCCACTAGCAACAAAAAATGCAAATGATATACAGCAGGAAATTAACAGCAGTTACTGCTCAATATTGCATGACTTTTCCATTAAGTAGAATATGAGATGTTGTTAAATTATAGAAAATAAGAATAATGAAACTGTAATATTAAAGAAGCTTAGGCTTCCAGTCTGGCTGTGAAGGGAATCACTGGAAGTGTTCTGAGAATGTGATACTGTCCATACAGGTGAGGCACACTCGTGCAGTACACTGGGGAAATCTTTATATTATTTTATTTTAGGTAGAACAACACTGGGTATTCTGGCTCAGCTGGAAGCAGTACAATAACCTGTTCTGCATAATAGCTCTGCTGTAAAACAGCTAAGAAGGTTCAAAAATTTCATCCTTTTTTTTTTTTTTTTAAACAAAGATTGACAAAATGATGGGGCTTTTTTGAGAACAAACAAGCAAACAAATCAAAAAGAGCTAATAAAATTTTGAGCCTTGGAAATATTTAAAAACAAAGATTGAAGTCTCTTCTAGACTGAGAAGTTAAACCAGCACAAGAAAAAAAGTCATGGGAGAAGCATATGATTGATTTTTAAAACCTATTCTGAGGACTATAGACAATCAAGACAGTGACAGAGTTTTTACTGTCAGCTAACAATGACCAACAGATAAGGAAATACTGACTTTTTAATCGGTTAGGTGTTAAAAACATGAGGGACAGTCCTACGTGCCTATACAGGCATGTTTCATGAAGCGTTGAATCAATTTGGAACTTCTCTATGAATTCAACAAGCCTTTGATTATGATCGTTGACATATTAGTTGAGGTTCATGACACTAATCCAAAACATATCCGTGATTGACACAACGTAAGAAAAATTGGCATTCTGCAAAGAGCTTAAAATACGGGTATCAAAACACAGACTTTGATAAATATTTAAAAATTACTCCCTCTGTCTGGAAAAAAAACCCCACCCTACACAATTTGAGTTTTCATTGCATTACACTACTTATTTTTAATAAATGGATTTCAATATTCTCACATAGCTATTGGCATTCCAGCAAATTGTAAGATGATGTAAGACATCTACGGTACTGTCAGTGTGAGTTGTTTTTAGGGTTTTACGTATGCAAAGAGTGTCTTAAAGTACCATAATCACAAAAGTAATGGAACTGAAAGTTTTTAAAGCATTTTCTTGGTTTTAGATTACAACAGAGTCTGTGCCTGCTTTGTTGTTGTTTTCTTTTTTCTTGTTATTAAGAATAATTGTTTGAGTTGGATAAGAGAGATAAAAAAGACGTGTTGTTGTTTGTGTTTTGCTTTCGTGTATATTTGTTTGGTTGGGTTGTTTTTTTCCCCCTTCAGAATAGTGTTCCAACTTCTCCAGAAAAATGGCCCACTTCAGATAGGCTCTGACATAGAAGCAGAACAAATCTTCATGGTAGATGAGCTGACTTGACAAAAGAAAAGTGAAAAACAGGAGTAAAAAACCAAAGTAAATTGACACAAAATCAAGATATCAAAATTAATTAGAACATATGTTATAGAAGAAATTATTCAATTATTTGTTGATCTAAGATGTTAAGCAAGAATAATTAAACAGACTTTCAGCCTAGTCATTTTGAAAGTAAAATCAATATGAGTGGAACGGTGAAGCATTGATATATTATGACTGTATCTATATTGACTCCAGTCTATTTGCTGGAGGGGCCATGTGAGAAATAGAGAAAACCTTGACACTGTGCAAATATTGCTCAGAAATAGCCAAAACACTGGTGTATTATCAACACTGTTTTAGTCACAAATCCAAAACCAGCAGCATATGGCCTGCTAGGAAAAAAAAAAACTTCATCCTGGCCAAAGCAGGTGTAACAACAAAAGCAGAATTTAATAAATATCAAAAAGAAGAACAATCTCAAAATATTCATTGGTCTTTTACCAGAGGTACATGGTAGAGATTTAAATATCAATGACAACAGAATTGCAGAAGTTCTCTTAAAGGAAAATTTTGGATCACTTTGGTCAATTTTTAGTATGTCTGGAAACACCATCAAATATCCAGAGGAATAAAGACTACGGATTAGGAAATAGGAAAAATAAACAATGACCTGGATATTGGGACAGGCTGTGCACTCAACAAGTTTTCAGACAACACCAAATGTGTTCATGGGGAGTGTTGTTGGTGCATTGAAGGGCAGGGTAGCTACTGAGAAGAACCAGACTTGCTGAAGAAATTGACTGAGAGAAACCTCAGGAAGTCTAAAAAAGGCAAATGTAAAAAATGCACCCAAGAGGAATAAACCCATGTGCAGGTGACCATCTGGAAGGCAGCTTTGCAGAACAGAACCTAGAGGTCCTGATGGACACCAGGCTGACCATAAGCCACAAATGTGTACTTGTGTACTGTGTGCTGCCCTAGGAAGAATTCTGCAAACAGATCAAAGAAAGTGAACCTTTTCCTCAATTCAAGACCGGCGAGACCACAACTGCAGTGTTGCATTTTCACAGTCTGTGAAAAGTCTCTTACAAAAAGACATGGACATCCTGCAGGTCATCCAGCACAGGACACCATGACTGTCACAGGGCTGGTGCACATGACAGACAAGGGGAAGCTGAGACAACTGGATGGAGAGTGGAATGAATGTCAAACCCTGGAGGTAATTCAAGCCTTGACTGGATACAGCCCTGCACAACCAGACCAAAATAGCCGTGGCTTTGAATAACCTGAGTAATTTTTCTTCCAACGAGAATACTTTTGTGATCATTTGATTCTGTATCATCTTTCTACACAATTTTTAATTTTGCAATTTTGCAAATAATTTGAAGACTATAGTAAAATCAGATCTGTACCTTTTCCCCTACAAATACTGAAGATTATCCTTATGTAACTAGGTATAGCTTAATGAAAAAAGATATTAACTATATTACAGGAATATTAACTATATTAAAGTTATCAGGAAAGCATTTTGGTGGAGTAACCTGAAAGCAAACATGCAAATATCTATAAGAACATTTCTATAATCTTGGAAGAGTGATAATTTGGAAACTGGATGTTTCTAATACACAATTATCTGCATTACCTGAGGCACAAACCATGTGTGCTTTTAGATGGCATACCTACTCCATACAAAGACAGAAGAAAAGAGAAAGAAAACCAAAAAATAGGCTGAACTTGCAGGATAGAACACCTTTCCTCATGTGAAGGGCTCCGTGAACATTGTATAGGGTGGATTTATTATTTTGAAATATAAAGAAAAATCCTATAGCAGTCTGAAAGATTACTACTACAAAAACCAAAAAAACTAATAGCATCCCTGGTATAGACTGAGGGGAATAAAGTTGTATCAGTGCTTGATGCAAGCAGTTACATGGAAAACCTCCTTAATTGCCAGTCTATACTTTAAATATCTTGATGTCTAGAATACACAGAATGCTTGCTCTACTTTGATAATAAACAAAAGTATTGCTCTGAAACAGTTCACCTCCTTGAAATCATTAACAAATAATATTTTCCTCTTTCTTTTCTCATTTGGGTGTTATTTAACATCTAAAAACATCATTGCAGCGATACTTGAATCTTGTTTGACATTCCATAACAGAAATTATTCAACCACAGAATTATTGGCACAATTCAGAACATTTGCAGCTGAATACAAGCTGTTGCTGACTACAAAATAGAAATCATGGTTGTCTGTTTTGCAACATCATTGCATTTCAGGTAGGCAGTTCTTTCTTAGAAATCATTATTACCACAAACTAAAAAAAAGATTATTTTCCGCCATGTATACATTTCAAGTACTAGTACCATGAGTTCTTTGGCATTGTATCCACTTATAATTTACTTCTTCCTGACTCGAAACATTTAAGGTGCAGGTGTGGGGAAAGTGCAAGTCAAGTCTTGCTCTGGCGAGGCCATGCCCTGCTCCACATACCCCACACCCCCTGGGCCTGTATCCCAGCCCTGCAGTGGCCGCTAATCCCTGGCACACCAGAGACAATGCTCCAGACTCTGATCCTAACCCAGCTCCTGAGTGGCCAAATGACCGGAAGTCCCACCTGGAGGAAGGTCCCAGGAACACCAAAGGGTGCTTAAGCCAGAGCATGAGGCATGCACAGGTCAATCCTGCCTCCCCTTGGATTTTAAATCAGCTGGAACACTACTGGAGCCAAGAGTAGTAGCTATATTTGTTCTTTTCTATATCTCCTCTCTTTCTGCTGCTTCTTCTCAAAGTTTGAGTAAGTTAAAATTAGAGGGGTTGGAGTTTGCTGTTAATATTTTGTGAGATGCTTTATGTTGACTGAATGTTGCTTTAAACTTTTGCTAAAATTCCCTAATTTTCTGAAGTTCACCAGTGAAATTTTTGATGCTTTGCCCTCTTGAGAAATATCTTGTTGGTATTTTGTCACATGCATCTGACTCAGGGTACATAAAGGAATCTCAAGCCTTTTTAAGAGACTTGTTGAGCCAGGTCTGGGCCCTTACAGTTATCCATCCACATTAATCACAGTTTGCTGGTAGCTCTTTTACAGGGTACAGATGCTGTGCAGCACACAGATTTTAGCAAATCAAACATGCCCCATACAAAGAACTTTACTCTAAATAAGTGCATTTACTTGCTTTAAGTATACTTGAAAAATACGAATATAAGTGCCTTAAGCATACATTTATTTTGTAATTTAAAATTCTCTTTAGTAAGATAAAAATAAATTCCAATGAGATCTTATATCACAAAAACATCCGCCTTTCTGAATGACTGCTGTTGATTTACCAATTAAAGACTAGGAATACAGTAGAATGAAAAGAAAGTTGTTGAAAAGAAAAACACATATGGAAACATTTTCTTTCTTTGTAGGCGAAAAAGAAGCATGCTAATAAGAGAAATACAGACATATTGAAATTACATATCACCAAATAGAACTGAAATAGCACTCTTTTGTTGTAAATATACAATTTCTTTATACCTAGCAAACCCATGCAGCTAGAAGAAAAAAGAAGCATAAAAGAGAGAGGGTAAAAACTTGGTTTAGTCTAAGAATGAATACAAATAAAACATTTAAAGAAGAGTACTCTTTTTCTTTTTTCAGTTAGTGAGAAATGATCTTTCCATAGATTATTTTGTTTCAATTGTACTGAATACTAAAGTTTGAGCTTCAGCAGAATTCCCTAAAAATTCAGATCAAACTTAAAATTCTATTTGATATTTAATTGAAAAGTTTATTTAATTTATGTTCTCCTGTCATCAGTTTGCTTTTCACAGATGCATACCTAAGTATAGCCAGGATTTCCAAACTATCATAAAACATTACAATGGCAGAAATTCTGGTGACAATGAAGAAATGGGGAATTGCCCTGTGTGTGTCTAAACAGCAATTGCCATATAAGATTTTAAAAGACATGCAAAAATTCAATATCATACTAGTTGTTTAAAAAGCAAATATAATGATATTACAGTTGTCAGCAACAAGGTACTCTTCATTCTTCAACTGTAATGTACTACCATTAATGACAGTTTGGGGATCTAGCAATATACAAAATGATACTGATTTTCAAATTTAATTAATAATTTGTCCTGATCGATCCATGATTCCAGTGATTCATTTTCAACTGCCTATCTATCATCCAGTGTTTTGTTGTCTTCTATCTAGAAGAAAGACTTATACATGAATCATCTTGTATTTATTGTTGTACATATGCTCTTATTAATACTAAGGAAAAAGGACTCAGTATTCCTTCCATTTCAAACAAGAAAACACTATTAATATGCATCTTACTATTTTACTATTTTTAGTCTCCATCGAAATGGAGTTTCTGTTACTTTTCTTTATATTTAATTAATTTTATTTCATTTCCTAGAGTCAATAAAGGAATACCATAGTTATGAAATAAGACTACTATGACATATAGCCATGAACCCAGACTATGGCCACACTTACAGAACCATGAGAACTTTCCAGGTCTGGGTAAACATTCTGACTATGGGACCACAGAATAATTCAAGTGAGGAGGGAACTCCGGAAGTCTCTAGTCCAACCTCCTGCTCCAAACAGGGTGTCAAAGGTTAACCTGGAGGCAAACTCCAGATCCCTACGCTATATTCTTCAGAGGAAAGGAGACAGCAAAAACAGGCTGCAAACTTGGAAAATGATTAAATAATTTATTTCGCTAACACTACTAAGAATAGAAAGAATGAAAAATAATGAAAAAAATATATTAAGGCATAATATACAAATATCACTCTCCCGCCATACATTCCAATCTTTCTCATTGATCACGCAAAGGACATAAACATGAGATTCTGATCTTATGATTAAGAGTTCTTATTGCCACTTTATGGGATAAAGAGAGTTCTTTCTGTAGTGTAGTGGGATCCATCCCATGGAAGTCAGTTCCCTAAGAAGTATCTTCAGCGTGGTTCCAAACCTTCCAGAAACACCACAGCCCGCCCAGGTTTTTGCAGTGGTGTATCCTCTCTCCCACAATACACTCCACAGTTTGTGGGTCACAAGAAAAGTCTGTTGGGGTTAAACATTTTAAGAGTAAGTCATTCCAGCCTAAAGGCATCAAAGGCAACAGACTCCTGCTTTACTCATAATCTCCAAAGGCTGCAAAGGCTGCAAAGGCTGCAAAGGCTGTAAATTTCACCTGCACACAACATAAAAATGTTCTTATTTCATGCTGTTGAAATTCTCACTCCCCTATGGCTCATATTGTGATTTAAAAAGATATTTCGTTTGGTATTGCTCCAGATCACACAGCACAGCTCACAGAAAAAAGATAGATGTCGATGCTGGTAAAGATGGCTTCCCTGGAACTTCCTGCCACTCCTTGTCTTCTCTTCCGTTTGGCTGCTGGCTCCATATTTAGTCTTTCACGTGACTGCTTGCCTTTCTCTCTAGCTTAGAGAAGAGGTTAATATTTGCAGAACATGCCTACAAAAGTATTTATAACAGTTACATGCTCCCACTAGATAATCCACCAGTAATGAGGCTTGCTTCCCCGAGCCCAAGGCTCCTTCTGCCCCGTATGCTCTGCACTGGCAGCCATCCAAAATTTTGAGTAAGTTTCTTGGCTGCTAGTAATTCTCATCTAGAACAGCAAGGTCACCCTTTGATCTCACCAACTCAGCTCTCTCTGCGTAGCTCGGCTTGGCTTAGCTTCTCTCGGCTTTTCTCGGCTTTCTCGGCTCAGCCTAGCTTAGCTGCTTCTCTGTTTGGCCTTGGTTCAGATGGCATCAGACCAGCTCGTCTCAGGTCCAAACGGCACGGGACCAGTGGGGGATGAGGCTGGCTGCCCCCGCTGGCCCCCCGGGCCGTGGGCCCCTGGCCCGGGGGTCGGAGGGAAGCCTCTCCTGCTTGTGGTCAGCAGGGAGCCAGGGAGCAAGAGAGGAAGTGAGAGCCAGTCTGCGTCACTTCCTAGATGTTTTTTATAACATTCCTTTCACAGAGACGTCACAGGAACACTAAGTGGCTCATAGAACTGTCCTTTACCTGTTTTTAACCAATCAAATTTGTCTCACACTGGGTCAAACCGTGACACAGGGTCAGCTATGGGGTCAAACCAAGCAGCTCAGGCCTTTATGCAATTGAATGTAGAAAAAAATCCAGAGATGGATGCTGCACAATTTCTCTGGGCAACTTCATCCACTGTTGGACCATGCTCGTGGGGAAAAAAGGTTTTCTTCACACCCAGACTGAATAGCTCCTGTTTAATCTTAAAACTTTTCTCCTGTCTTTCTGCTACATAATGCCATGAACAGCCCACCTACCTTATCCCATATACATCAGGTGCTTCTCTAACATACCCCCAAAGTCTTTTCTTTGCCAGGCTGAACAAGCTCAGCTTCCTCAGTATCTCAGGACCTCACAGGTCAAGTGCTCCAATGCACAAGCACCTTGGTGGCCTCTGCTAAACTCACTCCAGTGTATCAATATCTTGTTTGTATTGGGGAAAATAAAATATTTCCAATTGTATTGGAAACAGTAGCCTAAATGTGGTCTATGGAGTGCCTAATAATAAATCTAATAAAACCCACTTCTCGATGCTTTGTGTGAACTGTCTAACATTGGTCTTAACCCCTAAATATTCCCCAATGACTCTGAGTAGAATCTCTGAAAAGAAAACCAGAAGATTACTGCTAAGAGAAATAGGAAATCATCAGAGTTATTGAGATTCTTTAATTTCACTTTTAACTATGTCAGTAAATTCTTTCTAAAGTCTTAATGTAAATAGGCCAAAAGTAGGGAAAAAGAGACATGGTTTGACCATACCTAATAATTTGTCTCCATTTCACTTCATGTGCAGAAATCTTCACTTCTGGTGCAGGGAAAAAACCCAGAATCAACTCAGGATGTATTCATGTAGATATTTACATAAAACTATTTCAGTGTCTGTTATGATCTGGTTACTAAAATTATTAGAAATGCCTCTGCCTGAATTAAGGTGCAAACAAGACCATATGCCAAAGTCCATAGCATGGATTTTATTTAATAGTAAACATGAGAGAGAGAAAGAGAAAAAAAGGAAGAGGAAGAAATAGAAAAGAGATGGGAGGACAGAAAGAGCATGACAGACACAGATTAAAGAAAATATGATGACTCTGTGGATCCCAATGATGTTCCGTTGATCCTCTCCATCTGGTCTTCTTGATGGGGAGGATTCCCTGAGAAACATAGAATCCAATGGATTAATATACATTCAGGCCAGGTGGGAATGTCCAGGCACCTCCCCCACGGGGATGGGGAGGCAGGCTTGACACTGTCTCTTGCAGCAGGCTCTGGACCTGTTGCATCACTTTGCACCATGTGCAGTCCTGTGGTTCAAGGCCTCTGGGGAGCACTTTGGGGGGTCTTTGATGGATTATGACACCCCCTCAGCTGCCTCTCATGTGAATGTCCCATGGATGTGGCCTTCCCGGAGTTGGGGGTTCCATAGCTGAGTCACTTTGTGTAAGGGAGGATGGGTTCCCCACTTCTGACCAGAAGTTACGACATACACCCAAAACCTCCTCCTCCCCCCTCAGTTGGGGCGGAAATCTGTGCAAACCTGCTGTCAGCAAATGGGTCTGTGGGCTACAACCTCCCCCACCCCAAGCCCAGCCAGAGATGATTCTCAGCAGAGCTGCTGGGTTTGGCTTTCTTGTGGATACATTCTTTTCCCTCAGCCTTGTTTATTTCTCCCTAGACCTGAGATGATTGAACAATAGTGTTCCCTTTCATACTAACTAGGTGGCTTAATTCACAGTCCAAAGTTCCAGTCGGTCATCTTCAGGGAGGAGTAGGTTTCGGTGGTTGCAGCTTCTTTATACAGTTTTTGCTATAATGGGCAAAACTCCTTCATAACAATGTTTAAGGCATGAACCATTTGACAGCATCTTACCTCTATTCTGCAGGCAGGCCTCTCCCACTTAGTCTCAAAAAAGAACAGGGAAAGAATTGTAAAATAGGAATTTAAAGACTGCTCATGGGATGATGAAATGTATGAAATAGAACTGCAAATGATACTGCCTAAAAGCACTTCCTTCTGTGTGACTAGATATGACATTTTATGCTTCAAACCTTGTTATATACAAAAATGGAGCACAGTGTATATATGTGGAACAAATAATTTATTAACATAATTATAATCTTAACATTTCAATGAAAATACAGAAGTTTTTTGTAGTTAGTTCAGTTACAGCAATACTATGAGACCAGCATTCTTTTGGGTTTAAGGTTTGTGGACTCAATGATCTCACAGGTCTTTTCCAACCTAGTTAATTCTATGATTTTGTATGATTCTCTGTGATTCTGTTGACAATGTCAGTCGTCAGAAGAAGAGATGAGGGTGGCACATGGAGCAGGCAGCGTCCTGCCTTCTTCAGGGGGAGGGGCATGATGGTGGGTGGAACCTTCTCCTCTGGCCTTGGTTATGCTTACAGTTATCTTTATCAATTTTCTCATCCATTTTTCATTCTTCTCCTGGTCTGCAAGCTGAAGTTCTTCCAGCCCCGTGCACACAAAAGGCTATGCATTGTCAGGCAGTGACAGGCAGGGGGGTGTCACCCCTTTCCCAGTGGGGCCACCCCAGAGCTGAAGCTGGAGCAGAGGAGGCAGCAGCCACTGGCCTGAGCACAGGGGTTAAACCAGTCACACCCTGATCAGGGCCATGGCAATGCTGAGCCCCCAAACTGCCTGGTTAACACACAGCAGGGCTGTCCCCTGCTAAGGGCAGAGAGCATATTTATTGGGCTTCAGAAAAAATGTATGGCAATTTAATCACATTAAATACATACATGTGTCTATGTGTCTACATACTGCTAATCTTGTTTTCCTGCCAACTAGGTAATGATTCATAGCTATGTTCTCATAGGAAACAAACAATGCAATCAACTGTAAATAAACCGTTGTTTCTCTCTTTCTTCACACTTAATTCCAAACTTCTGCTTGATAACTTTTACTTGATAACTGAAAGGAGAAATTTATGTCCTTTCCCAACAGCTGATTAGGGAGCAGAATATGCTCTACCCTTCCTTTCATTGCATGCAGTCTAATAGCTCTTTACTTTCCAATGATTATGCCACTTTAATTAAAGTGGTTTGTGCAAAATAAATCAGCAATACAAACAGCTTTAGTTTCCCCTGACTGAATAAACCAAATTTGGTCACAAAACTGGAATAACAAAATTAAGTCACTTGCTTGGAATGTTTTTGATAACAATGACATGAGTTAAAAAGACGTCTCTCTCATTTTAGTTGTCTGTTGATGCAATATAAACATTATTCCAATACATTCTGTTACTGTTTCAAATAGGAGCTTATTGCAGTTTATTATTTATTTGGTTTGCATATAAACATTTAGAAAATATGTTTGATTAATCTAAGACCTAGTGAAAGCATGTGGAAATTTATATGAATGACTGAAAGACATGTAAAAGAAAAAAAATTTAAAACCAGAGTTTTCAAATCAATACACTGCAAAGCCTGAAAAATGTGCTGAGCAGTTGATATACTTGGGAATGTCATAAGAAAAAAATTATAGAGGAAGGAATGGAATAGTAGCATAACATGATAAAAGCTAGAGCTGTTTAAAGGATTGGGAATGGTTTAAAGCTTAACTGAAAAATATATTTTCTGTCATCGTCAAAATTTTGACAGGTAGGAAATTCCCATTTAGATAGAACTTCCCTCTTTACTTGGGAGGACTAAATAATGTATGTAGAAAGATCAGCAACATAGACTTCTCATTTCTAGTTTTTAAATATTAGACAATTAGACATAGACAAGCCTGTATGCCCAAATGTGATGTATCCAAGGGTACCAGAGGAGATGGCTGCTATTGCTGAGGGACCAAGCTGATAATTTTCAAAAGTTAATGGAAATTAGGAAAGGTTTCTGATGACCGGAAAAAAGCAAACATCACATCCATCTTCCAGGAGAAGGATTCCGGTAAAGGTCTCACCTGATTTATTATGAGGCAAATCCTATCAGAAGCTATTCCTAAACATGATAGACAATTTAGGCAACTGGAAGCAGCTAGCATGCATGTACCAGGGTAACTCATACTTGGGCAACCTAACTGCTTTCTGCCACAAAGTGATTATTGCTGAGTGCCATGGATGCTGCACACTTTGACATTAGGAAGGCCATTGACAAAGTCCCTCATAGTTTCCTTAGCATTGAAATTTTGAGATATGGTGTAAACAGGTAGACAGTAAAGTGCATAGAAAATTGACTGAACTGCTGGACTCAAAGACAGGTGACTAGTGCTGGAAAGTGCAGATGCTGGACTGGTGTGTACTGCTGCTGCTAGTGGTGTCTTTCAGAAATCAGTGCTGCAACAAATGCATCTTAATGTCTTTATAACAACCTAGATAGTGGGAGCATGCTCTCAGCAAATTTGCAAACAGTCGCAGAGTGTGAAGAGCACGTAAAGGGCAGGACTGTTACTGAGAGGGATCTGGATAGATGGGAGAAATGAGCTAACAGGAACCTCAGGAAGTTCAATAAAAGCAAATGCGAAAGTCTGCACCTGGAGAGGAGTAAACCCAAGTACTAGTACATACTGGGGGTTGACCAGCTGGAAAGCATCTTTGCAGAAGCTGGTAGACTCTAAGCAGATGATGAGCCAGCAGTGCATCCTTGCAGCAGAGGTCAATTGCCTTCTTGGCTGCACAGGCAGGATTGCGGCCAGCAGATTGAGAGAAATGATCCCTGTCCTCAACTCAACACCGGCGAGACCACGACTGCAGTGTTGCATTTTCATGGTCTGGGCTACCCCTTTGTCCTAGGTTAACCAAAGTATGTATTCTATCACCATCCACATAATTCCTTGATAAACTGGTTAACAATGGGTCGTTCACAGCAGCTGGGTACACACCTGGTCCCTCAGGCTATGAGCTGAGGAGAGGCAGACCATGTGAGGTGGGGTATTGTTTCCTACCTCAACCATGATAACTCCCCCGGGAAACAGCAGCACCACCCATCCTGAGAGGGTCATCTCTGCTAATGGCCCATCAGTGAACTGAACGGGCATTGGCAGAATAGAGCTCCAGAAATATCCTGTGACTCACTGGATTACATCACCTCCATCGGGAGACTCTCTGCCCTAGGGGAGGTACCGCCACACAAAAAGGCCCTGGGGACTGAGAGACAATGACCACTGGACACCCAGAGGACCAGACCTTTCTACAGGACCACTGCTTTCAACAGCACTGCTACCACTGCTTAATCAGACTACAGCTACCACCCTGGTCAACGGGGTATCAGGCTGTACTCTGACCTTGTGGTTTAAAGCCATTTTTGTTTCTGTATTACTCCATTTATTGTAACCTTTCTATTAAAATTGTAACTCTGACCTAAAATCTCTTGCAAGGTGGTTGTGAGGAGTCAATTACCCCTGCTGGTTTACTTTCAAACCAGCACACCCTTACAGAAAGACATGGACATCCTGAAGGCAGTCCAGCACAGGACACCATGTCTGTCATGGAGCTGGTGCACATGATAGACAAGGGAAAGCTGAGAGAACTGGGTTGACTGAGACTGGAGACAAGAAGGCTCAGGAGACCATACTGCTGTCTGCAGCTACCTGATCTGAGGATATAGAGTACATGGAGCAACCTCATGGAAGTGCCCAGGGATTGGATGCGAGCCAAAGGACACTAGTAAGAACATGGAAAATTTTGATTGAATATTTGGATTTTTTTGACAGTGCAGATGGCCAAACCTTGGACCAAGTTGCACAGAGAGGAGTGCAGTGAGTGCTGAACCCTGAAAGTATTCAAGCCTTGAAGACATAGTCCTGCACAGCCTGACTGTATTAGTCTTGCTTTGAGCAGGATGTTGGACTAAACTACAAGAGGCCCCTTCTGGCATGAATATTTTTTGATTCTGTGATTCTATGATGGTTTTTTTATTGCTGGTTGAGAATGGTAGTTGTTTTATTATTTTGACTGAAATATTCTCAGTGGCAAGAAAATCCAAGTCTATTTCCCCAACTGGCCTACCTGGACTTGATTTATTTTAACACCTCTTGAGAGTGATAGCAGATTATCTTTAGGTACTAAGTCTCATTTTAGACAAAATTTCAGTTCCACAAAGTATGGGCTAGAACACACATACTTAATAATGGTTTCTGAATTTTCATTTAAGGTGAACCAAATGTAGTGAGTAAGCAGCATTGAAACAAAATCCAGAACTTTACCGTCTTAGGAACAATCATATCTTGATTGCAGAGGCTGCAAAAATCAGACTTTCTGTTGTTTGGTTGTTTTTTTTTTTCTTGCCTTACAATTTTTTTTCATTTCCTAGTGCAAATCTAGGAGGAAGGCTGGAGAGAAAAAAAAATCAGAGAGTTTTGTATGGCAACTAAAGAATTATGTAGCTAACTGGGCAATATGAGTATCAAGTCTCATAGATGTAGGACCCTGATCTCCTATGGTTTAGAGAAACAATCTGCAAAAAGGTTATTTCCTGTGGTTTTTGGCTTTTTTTTTTTTTTTTTTCTGTCCAGACAAGAGCCTGCAATTAAAATAACAAAACCAAAACATAAAGGAAGGGGAAAAAAAGTATTTGAAATCTCTGTGTTAATTGCTTTTGTAATTTTGGAAAACGTGTGAATAGAAGGACTTAAAAATGTGAGACAGATGGACTGAATGCTCTGTCATGTTAGCAAAATCTTTGCTCTTAATAATTCATGTGTCTTGATTTCACTGCCAGTATTTAACGCTGAAATAGAAGCTAGAAAATATTAAAGAGTTTTGAAAGCATAGGATGCATCTATTTAATGAGGCTCATACCAAATGGTATAGGCTATTTTATCACCAGTATAAGAAGAAGTTAAAAACGAAAATATCTTACTCCTCTGTGAATTAATATCCTGTTTTTACTCATCAATAATTCATCTAGTTCTTGTGGCTACTATACAGTGTGAGCTCTGTGTCCTAGATCTGAACAAAGTAGAATTTCCGCCCCAATTTTGACAAAGAATTATATAATTTCTAGACCAAAAAGTCTTTAGGAGCATATAAAAACTGTAACTGGAAGGACTTCCATTCCATCTTTTAATTTTACTTTGTTTTGCAAATCATTGCTGTCTGGATGTGTATTGCATTCTGACACTTTGGCTTTACCTGTAGAACTGTGAGGAAGTGTTGCAATAATTCCTGTAAGAGGACACATAAGTCAAATGAAATATACCATTATTTCAGGCAGTTTGGGTTCTGATTGCATTCCTCACACTCATGGAATTAGATGGCTAAGGGTGTCAGCCGTTCAGACCTTAGGGGAGGAGAATCAAAACCAAGGCCCTGAATAACTTTGTTACTCGGAGCAGAAGTGAGCAAAATTATACACAATGTCATCTGAACACTGATAGCACATCAGCGTGTAACTCTCAAGCAACGAAGTACCAATCTGTTGGTTGACAGGGCAACACAGGTACAGAAGTTAGTGTGGAATGCAATTGCAGCTAGGTGAGTTAACAGGCCATATGCTCCTGGAAATTAGGGAGTAAACTTGAAAGGAAGTTCTAATGTTTATTCTGCTTCTCAGTAGGTTAGCAACTTTCAGATATAATGTATATCATTGGGAGGACTTTTTCTTTATCTTTGAACCTAAACTCTTTGTCACAAAATTTAATCTAGATTCATTCCACTTAGCTTCTGGCACCGTGCTGAGGAGTCTAACCTAGGCACAAAAATGGCATAAGATATTTCTGTACTTAACAGAATGACACCTCAAGAGAGAAATTTAAATGAGATAAGATCTGAATCATCCTGTGGAGAGCCTACTTCTCTCCAACAAGCATACAGGGTAGCTGCACTCCCAACACAAATATCTGTTTGAAGACTAAAGTGAGATTAAATAAATCCAGATTTTGTGCTGTTTTAAGCATTTGGAGGCTTAACATCCTTCAGACCCATGGCAAGTTAATTAGGAAGGTACTAACAGGATTGCATGGAAGTCTAAGCACTGTACTGCCTGTTTAGTCCTGTCTTTCTGGTGCTACACAGTAAAGTAAGAATTTAATCTTTCCTTTGCAGAAAAACCCTAAAAAGTATAAATCTACCCACAACCTCTGAAAAGAAAATAAATTGACAATGTGGTCTAACAAGTAATAAAGCAATGTTTCCCTGAGCAGGCAAGCAGAGTAAAAATCTCTCTCACAAGGATATGAACTATATAGCAAAGCACTTCTACCAGACTAGAAGATGTGGATAGGAAAGAACAAAAGATCCCACACTGACTGGCTGGCTGCATTGATTGATTGATTGAGCTGTTCACAGCAGTGCTAAGGCTGCTCTAAAGATCAGAGGTACCTAACTCCTATATTACCTGCCTGAAAGTTAACCTCTGGAGAGTGATTCAACTCATTCTGAAGCAGTCTTCTAGTCCAACCTTCCCATACTGAACCACAGTTTCTCCAGGCATATTTTGCTGTGCACAAAGAGACTCTGAGAACAAGATGCACATTCCCAGAAAGTATTTACTGTCTGATAGATACAGCTGAGAACTAGGTCTTGCAAAATACAGGGGTAAGCGTTAATATTCTCCCTAATCTAACCTAGTGCTAATGTGGGTCTCATCAGTCATCTGGGGTAGAGTTGGCTTTCATTGCTTCTTGGAACAGCATAACCCCTGATATCGCCAAGTTGAGATGTCCCATCTCCCTGCTCTTTTTTTTTTTTTTTGCTTAGGTTTTTATGCATTCCATTGTGTTGATGTTTCTCCTCTAGATCCTTGGGTTGCTATTACCATCTCAACACTTCTGTTTCTCTGTTTTCACTCTACTTCTCTTGCCTGGCTTTTCCTTCTGTAGTCTGTCACAGCTCAGCAACACTGTTTGTGATAAAACTGGGTGAACGTCATACAGCCATTCTGCAAAGAGCTGAGCTTTGAGTTTACAGGTGGCTCAAGTCCTGGCCATTGGTCACCTAAGGGCTTGATTCAAAAACCTAAATTTAGGCCTTTAACTACCATTAAGGGTAACTTAGGATGTAATTATCATTAAAGAACTATATCAGTCTCCCCTAGATTTGTTCCAAGAAGGTGCTGTTCTCCTCTCTGGAAAACGTCTTCTTACATGGGTTCACTACCCTTCCTAACTTTGATGGAAGTATTGAAAAGCCCACTCACTTGACTGCTCTGAAAGTGTTCATTTCCCTCAATGTCTTTGAAAGCAGCTAATTCTACTCTGTTTGTCGAGGAAGTCCTTTAGTACAAGATATATTAGGCTATGGAATGCCTCAGCTGCAAATTCAGATATCCTTGTGCTGGTTTTGGCTGGAGTAGAGTTAATTTTCTTCACAGTGCCTGTGGTTTAGATTTGTGCTGAATACAGTGATGATAATAGAGATGTTTTCGTTATTGCTGAGCAGGGTTCACACAGAGCCAAGACCTTTTCTGCTTTTTGTACTGCCACGCTGACGAGGAAGTTGGAGGTGCATGGAAGGTTGGGAGGAGACACAGCCAGGGCAGCTGAGTCCAACAGACCAAAGCGATATTCCAGATCATGTGACATCATGCTTAGCATTAAAGTGAGGAAAAGAAGGAGGAAGTGGGGAACATTTGGAGTGATAGCATCTGTCTTCCCTTAGAACCATTTATGCATGATGGGGCCCTGCTCTCCTCAGGATGGCTGAATACCTGCCTGCCCATGGGAAGCAGTGAATTAATTCCTTGTTTTGCTTTGCTTTTGTGTGTGTTTTTTGCTTTCCCTATTAAACTGTCTTTATCTCAACTCACGAGTTTTCCGGCTTTTGCCCTTCCAATCATCTCCTCGATGTTGCTGGTGGAGGAATGAGTGAGCTGCTGCATGGTACTTGCTTGTTGGCTGGGCTTAAAACATTATATACCCTGAGGTGCGCTTTTAAACGAGTCATTCAAATGAACATCATTCCTCAGTTGGCAAGCTTTTCATATTACAAACTGTCAAACAGAAAGCATTCCTTTTTTTTTTTTAGTGAAAATGACCAAAATCATTCCTTATGTTTCTCCACATGGAAATCTTGTAAATGGAGGTTTTTAACAGATCAAATTTGAGCTCAGCTGTCCTAATCACAGACATTGTGAGACTTCACCGAAGTACTGTGTCCAGGTCTGGAGTCCTCAGCACAGGAAAGACATGGACCTGTTACAGTGGGTCCAGAGGAGGGACATAAAGATTTGCCAAGGGCTGGAGCACCCCTCCTGTGAAGACAGGCTGAGAGAGATGGGGTTGTTCAGCCTGGAGAAGGCTCTGGGGAGACCTTATTGCAGCCTTTCAGTACTGGAAGGGGGTTTAAAAAAAAAAAGAGGGAGGATGACTTTGTTACATGGGCAGACAGTGATAGAACAAAGGGGAACCATTTTAAACTGAAAGAGTAGAGATTTATATTAGATTTTAGGCAGAAATTCTTTATTCAGAGGGCAGTGAGGCACTAGAACAGTTTGCTCAGAGAAGTTGTGGATGCCCCATCCCTGACAGTGTTCAAGGCCAAGTTGGATGGGGCCTGGGCAGCCTGATCTAGTGGAAGGTGTCCCTGTCTGTGGCAGGGATTGAAATAAATGATCATTAAGGTCCCTTCCTACCCAAACCATTCTTTGATTCCATGATTCTAAGATTATGTAGCTTCTTTATTAAGCAAGTCAGGTACAGTCTTTGTTATATATCTGAGTGTGGAATTACATTTATTGAAGAAGTATCTCTTCATATTCACTATAAACTAACTCATGCCAATTGCATTACATATCATGTGGCATGCCTACATTTTATAAATAACAAAAATTTTCCTTTTTAAAGCTTATTTATTTCTTAGATTGGTCAAAATTTCAAATCACAAATTTTTTTTCTATAGGGATTAATTACAAAAACAGCCACTCTGTCAGTCCCCTGCCTTCTGCAATGCAATCACTCTCCAAGGCATTTGGTACTTAATCTAGAAATGAGTAGGCTGAACCCAACTGTTTGGGTGCTCTGAGGTGGACATAAAAGGATCAATTGAGCTATGATCCTTGTGCTTCTCTTGAACAACAAAAAGAAGCTCTCTGGTGAAGAGATTAAATATTTTCCCAAATTAGGAAATTGTAACTTAACTGCTCTGATGGTTGTCCTGGTTTGAAGGATAGGTGTCTGTCAAGGAAGGTAGGAAACCTTCCTTGGATAGAGGATGACTCCCTTCTGTTGCAATCCAGTTTAAACTTGGAGGAGCAAAGAAAGCTAGGTCTCTGTGTATAAACCAGAAGGAACTTAGAAGGTTCAAAATATTTTTAAAAATGAGATTAAAACCAAATGAGATTAAATGTTGATACCAAAAAATAAATTGAGATATTTTTATTTAATAGTAAAGGAGGCAAAGAGAAAGAAAAAGGAAAGAAAGAAAGAGATAGAAAAAGAAGTGTGCGTGGAGTGATTGGGAGACAGGGAGAGAGTGACAGGAGTTAGATGGAAACATATCACCCTTCTGGAGGTCCCAACGACGTCTTGTGGCTCCCCTCCATCTGGTCTTCTGGGTGGTGAGGGTCCCCCACTGCTGCCACCATGCCGAAGAGTATAGTGGATTAATATATGCTTTGGGCCAGGTGGGAACGCCTACATGCCTCCCCTGAAGGGGCTAGGTTTGACACTGTCCCTTGCAACACTGGATCTGTTGCATCATCTCTGGTGCAGGGTCTGGGGACCCCTTTGGGGGGGCCCCTTTGATGGGCCACGACACCCCCTTCTGCTGTGGATAAGCTTTTCCCGGGGTGCAGGGCCCCTCAGCTGAACTGGCTTGCACACCAGAGGTTGGGATTTCACTGCCTCTGACCAGAGGCTTTTCCACTACACATCCAAAACCTCTCTTCTCCCCCCACTCTTTGGTGTGAGGGTCTGTGCTGGCCCGGCAGCTGATAGCCCTGGGGCTGTGGTCTCCACCCCAAAGGTGCTAAGCGTGATCCCTCTGGGAATGTATTCTTCTCCCCAGCTCTTATCTTATCTTCGGGGCAGTCAGGGCCTCAGTCAGGGCCCCATTCAGGGCTTTTGATCGTCTTCTCGGCAGCTTTTGTAGAATTTTGCTATAATACCAAAAGTCCTTCACAAAAATGTTTAAGCCATAAATTATAACATTTCAGTCTCTGACACCCTCCCTCCTCCGAATTATTATATCTTTGACATTAAGGGGCTCCCAGGCAAAGATGTGGTAAAAAGAATAGCAGTTCTTTACTAGGGTTATATATTTATATATATATATAACAAGACAGATAAACGGCAACAATAAGAGAACAGACAAACCAGTAACAGTCCTTTGTCGTTGGGCGATTCTCTGTTGGGGCAGAGAGGCTGCGGTGACTGCCCCGCGGCTGCAGAGGGCACTGTGGCATGACCACGGCTACCTGTCCACGTGGCAATGGCGGCTTGGGCAAGAGGGAGAGGGAGAGGGGAGTTCGCTCCCAGTGCGAGCCCACAGGGCAGCAACCTCCTGACCCAGCACCAACCTCGGCAGCAGGCAGCAAGAAGTGCAGGAAGGCAGGTCAGACTGAGGAGCAATGGACCTTGGTATCACCCACCAAGGGGCTAGCAGAAGGCGGGAGCAGCAGAGACAAGCAGACCCCGGCGCTGACCCATGTGCAGCAGAAACCCAGGCTGGTGGCAGAGATGGCAGAGGCCAGCAGCTCTGGGCGGCGACAGTTCCAGCATAACTCTGCACGTTGTGCAGTGGCAGGACCCTTGAGGAGACGTCACAGTRTATCCGTGCTCTGGAGTGAGCGGGCGGAGACGTTGCAGTGTAGCGGTGTTCCTGGAGCAAAACTGGCACTCCGCTGCAGACACGACTGTTCTCTCTGAACACCGAGCCCAGAAGAAAAAGCAGTGAGCCCGGTCTCTGCCCCCTCCCGCCAAAGTCTTGAAAAGTCCCTTCACCTCTCACGATTATAAGCTCCAGCCTCTGGGGAAACAACCCCCTTGCCAGGATTTCCATCTCTTTGTTTCGTTAATTGGGGAAATTGTCCTGGCACCTGGGTTGGGCAAGTGATCCCTTTTGTCCTTAAGTATCATCCATTCTGGGTGATCAGTGTGGAATGCGGGTGGATAGACAACTTTCTTTGTTCTTAAGTATCGCTCATTAGTTCCCAGCCAACCCCTTCCCACCAACACAGCCTGCTACATGGGGAAAGAAAAGAAATTTTCATTTGTCGAACCCATAACAATGGTGCATAGGTACGAAAGTGCATGGCATTCTACCCTGAAAGGAATCATCTTTGAATGACATATAATTTTGCCCTTGAAAAAAGCATAAAGTCTCCTGATAATGGACTTACTCATCAGTCACTTAGGTGGCTTGTCCAGCCTCCGTAATGAACGCAAGCAGCATTGTAACACTGTCAGTACCTTAATAAGACTGTTATACTTTTCTACACGTTATGAAACAGCCTATTGTCTTAGTAATTATGAGGCTTAGCAGCAAAATCACTATTGGCAAGAAATTTTAGTAAGATCTGTGGCAGGTTTTGTCTAACATCTGAGGAGACTTTATCTCCCACTGTTTTTGAATGCTAAAATATAATTAAGGGAACAAAATTACAGAGATGCCATGAGGTGAACGGGCCCAGGGGAAACACACAGCTGCAGGGAGCTATAATCTGCAAATACATCCCTAAAATGTTTATAAAATTATTGTGTAAATGAAAGAAAGAAATACTTGATAAAATTTTGGAAATTTGGAAAACAGACAAAGTTGAAATGGTCTAAGGACAGCAACATAAAGATTTTTTGTGTGATGAAAATTATAGCCAGGAAAACGAAAGGAGAGATATTGGAGGGAGAACATAAAGATTGCACACAACTAAGCATGAAGGTTGTATAAAAGGGCAGTCCACAGGGAGTGAAAGTGCCGTTGTCCTAGGAAACTATACTCTGACGTGGTAGAAATTGATTTAAGGTGGTTTTGTTTTTTTTTTAAATTTAAATAGCTGGTGGTAGGTAAAGAAAAGAAGCACTATATGCTTAAAACCCCTTGCCTTCTAGCTGGATTTTCTACTGTTCTTGTCAAGATGGAATGAGAATAAACCAATGACAGCAAAGCAGGTTTTTATTTTATCCACACAAATCTCTAAGCAGACAAGGATTGTGGCAAGGAAATAAATAAAAGCCAGAAACAAAGCAAATAAAGGAAGAGGGGGGAAATCAACAAATTTGACTGAACTAATGTAACAGGGCTCATTTTTATTAGATCTCAAACATGTTTTTGTTGAATGCTCTCTATACTGTATGCATAAGAATGTTATACATAAATGCAATAATACAATCCTCCTGTAGCCTTGTTCTTTTATCTGCTACAGAGGAAATGAATGTAAAAGTATGTCAGCAAAAGTAAATCTCAGTAGAACAGACAGTCAAAAAGTAAGGAAAAATTTTCCTACTGGTAGTACTAAGAAATGCTTAGTTGTCCATTTCCATCCTCCCAAAGACTGTCTTTAGCAACACATCATGTATGCTGTATTTTGTGCTCAGATGCCAAAAAGCAAGAACAACAACAAAAAAAATCCATCATGACAAGGGTGAAGAAAAATGCTAGCCTACACAACAGATTTTCTGGGAGTGTGGTTTTATAATACAAGATAGAGAGAACTGGAAGTACTGTTCGAATCTGTATGCATGTTTTGAGATTTTCTGCACTTACATATATATACCGACCCTGCTTGCCAGTGATAAGAAAATCCTAGCCTTCTACAGAATAAAAAACCACAACATAATCATGGTCTATTCTTACTTCAGTCATATTTTCCTTGGATTTCTATATTTATTTATTAACCTTATATATGCCAAAGCATTTTCATTGATCTATTTAGTGGCAAATGCTAAAAATCTTTGTTATTGGTGAATTACAGGCTGAAATTCCAGCCTGCCCTTTGGTTATAACTGTGATGTGGATGGACATCAGGGTGGTGATGTTACTTCCCAGGTGGCTCAGGAACTCCCCAGCCAGCCATCTGCATACATGAGATAATTGATGGGAGACAAAGAACTTACTTTTAACCAGTTGACTGATTGCACCACTGCACCTTCACCATTACACAGCTACCTGATATTACAGAAACTCTCCAGGTGAGAATTTTGGACAGTTCTCCCAAGCAGGTCCTTCTTGTGTTGTCCAAATGATAGAATCACAGAATATGCTGAGTTGGAAAGGACCCATCATGATCATCGTGTCCAACTCCTGGCCCTGTGCAGGCCACCCCAAGAGTCACACCATGTGCCTGAATGTTGTTCAAACACCTCTTGAGCTCAGATAGGCTTGGTGTTGTAACTGCTTCCTGTTGAGCCTGTTCCAGTGCTTAGCCACCATCTGGGTGAAGAACTTTTTTCTAATATGTAGCTCACATCTCCAACACAAACCTCCCCTGACATAACTTCAGGCTTTTCCCTCAGGTCCTGTCACTGGTCACCACAGAGAAGAGATCAGTGTCTGTCCCTTCTCTTCCCCTCACAAAGAAGTTGTAGACTGCAATGACGTCTCCCCTCAGTTTCCTCTTCCCCAGGCTGAACAGACCAAGTGACTTCAGCCACTCTTCATAAGGCTTCCCCTCAAGGCCCTTCAATATCCCCTCCTTTGGATGCTCTCTAATAGCTTAATGTCTTATTTCTATTGTGGTGCCCAAAACTGCACACAGGACTCGAGGTGAGGCCACCCCAGTGCAGAGCAGAGCGGGACAATCCCCTCCCTTGCCCGGCTGGCAATGCTGTGCCTGATGCCCCACAGGACACTGTTGGCCCTCCTGGCTGCTGGGGCACCACTGACTCGTATTCAACTTGCCATCGACCAGGACCCCATGGTCCCTTTCCACAGAGCTGCTCTCCAGCCTCTTATTCCCTAGTCCATACACAGAACCAGGGTTGCCCCATCCCAGGTGCAGAATCGGACAGTTTCCCTTGTTGAACTTCATATGGTTGGTGATTGTCCATCTCTCTAGTTTGTTGCAGTCTCTCTGCAGGGCCTCTCTGCCCTTAAGGGAGTCGACAGCTCCTCCTAATTTAGTGTTGTTGGCAAACTTGGTTTTAGTATTAGTTTAATTCAGTATTCCTTCAGATCCTGTGTCCGATTCATTAATGAAGATGGTAAAGAGAACAGGGTTGAGAATGGAGCCCTATGGAACTCCACTAGCAACTGGATGCCAGCCTGATGTCACCCGCATTCACTATAACCCTTTGTGCCTGACCTGTGAGCCAGTTGCTCATCTATTGCATAACACAGTTATCCAGCTGTGTGCTGGACATTTGGTGAGAGACACTTGGCTCTCTGTGAGAGACAGTATCAAAAGCTTTGCTTGTCCCGGTTTGAAAGACAGGTATCTGTCAAGGAAGGTGGGAAACCTTCCTGGGATAGAAAGGATAACCCCCCCTCCCTCCAAATTGTTATACCCCTGAAATTACGGGGCTTTCAGGCAAAGATGTGGGAAAAAAAGAATAGCAGTTCTTTACTAGGATTATATATCTATATATGTAACAAGATAGATAAGCGGCAACAATAAGAGAACAGACAAACCCAGTCACAGTCCTTTGTCATTGGGCGATTCTCCGTTGGGGCAGAGAGGCTGCGGTTTCTCCCCTGCAGCTGCAGGGGGCGCTGTGGCCCGAGCGCGACAACCTTTCCCTGTGGCAATGGCGGCTCCGGCGAGAGGGAGAGGGAGAGGGGAGATCGCTCCCGGTGCGAACCCACGGGGCAGCAGCCCGGCTCAGCACCAACCTCGGCAGCGGGCAGCAAGCAGCTCAGGAAGGCAGGTCCGACTGAGGAGCAATGGACCTCGGTATCACCCACCAAGGGGCCAGCAAAAGGCAGGAACAGCAGAGGCAAGTAGACGCCAGTGCTGACCCATGTGCAGCAGAAATCCAGGCTGGTGGCAGAGACGGCAGAGGCGAGCAGCTCCGGGTGGTGATAGCTACAGCATAGCACTGTACCCTGTGCTGCGGCGGGACCCCCGTGGAGAAAGCACAGTGCAGCAGCGTTCTCAGAATAAACTGGCACTGGCTGCACACATGACTGTCCCAGCCAAACGGTGAGCCGAAAAATGCCGAGCTGAAAAAAGCCGAGCCTGGCCCCCACCCGCTCCAGCCAAATCTCGAGTCTTTTCACCTCTTGAGAGGTTAAGCTGCAGCCCCTGGGAACAACCACCTGGCCAAAACTCCCAGCTCTTTTTTCTCTGGCTGGGGGATTATTGTGGCATGTGGGAGTGCAGGCAACCTTGTCTCTTAAGTATCACCTATTAGTTCCCAGGCAACCCCTCTCCCTGCTAGATGGGAAAAAAATTCATTGACATCTTCAAACCCATAACAGCTGAAGTCCAAAGTGTACTGGCTTTCCTAGATCAACTAGGTGGGTTACCCTGTCATAGAAGGGAATCAAGTTCAACAAGCAGGACTTTCCCCTCATGAAGCTGTGCTGGTTGCAACAGATGACTGTTGTCCTGCAGGTGTTTTTCAGTACTTCACAGAATAATCTTTTCCATGATTTTACCAGGTACTGAAGTGAGACTGACAGGCCTGTAGTTTCCAGGGTCCTCCTTCTTTCTCTTCTTGAAAACTGGGACAACATTTATCAGCTTTGAGTCAGCTGGGACCTCTCTGGATCCCCAAGACCACTCAAAATCATGCTGTCTTTAAATTTGCTGATTAATATCCCATGTGAATTATCCCAAGGACCTCCAGGCAGTTCCTGCTGCAGAACTGATCAAACTGTACATAGAACAAATATTTGTAAAGAGCCAATAGAGAACTCCTCATGCACATACAAAAAAGGTCATGCAGAACAGCATTTTGTACATAGCTGAGATATTTGATAGAAGTTTTGCATGTAGTTAAGGTAATTGATAGCAGTGGGTTATTCATATGCTGGCGTGGACATATAAGATCATGGAGTGGCTGGAATTTTATCCAACCCTGCTGAAGATGCCACTGTAATGATTATTGCAGTGGAGATCCCCATTGCCATCAGACAACAATTGATCATGCTGTTCAATGGGCTTGATTTCCCATATGAGTGTTATCCTTTGCCAAGATCCCAATAAATTAGTTTTGCCTTTTAACAAACACTTTGTCCATGAGACTGTGAGTGCCTCTCTAATAATTCACATACACATGATTACTACGGTAGGATTAATGTGTCTGGAAAAGTGCACACAATTTTATTTATGTTTCAGGTCAAGAGTGCCTTTGAAGCTTAGCTGCAAGGGAATTACAAATTTCAGGGACAAAACCCATCCCTGAAGAAAAAATGGCTTAGTCAAATGCACTCTTTTTTGAAATAGGATAGCAATGTAAAGCTAAAGTTTGAAAAAACAAGTTAGTTGATTTATTAGAGAGTCATTAAAAAACTCCAGCTATGCATAATTTCCAATTAATTGACCATCATTTTATGAAAGAAGACAAAACATACAGGAACTGAAAATAGGTGGATTTAAAATATGTGGATCTTAAAAAATGTAGGTTTAGCTCAAATACTCTGGTTCTGTGGATTGTAGGAAAGTCATGAATGTGGCAAGGGGATTCTTCTTAAAAAGAATATTTGTTGCATTCAAAGAGGTACCTTACCCAAACAGAGTGAAAGAACTAACATGCTTGGTAAAAGGTCTGTCTCTTAACTTTAATTAACAGAATTGTTTAAATGCTTTACTTATTAGACATATAACCAGTATCAGCAGGGGGATCTGATTTTCAAAAGTAGCACCTGTATATTGTCATTTCCATTGATCGGGGCATGGTGCAGGGGACTGCGGTGTGCAGTGGGGTGGGGGATACACCTTGAATTACCTTGATAAAATCAAGTCATATACCTGAAGTGAGAGTAGGAAAGTGCTTTTAGATCCAATAACACAAATGTAGTCAGTAAGAACTGGCCTTCCCATTTTTAAATAAACATTTCAATTTTAAGACAGAAAAGTTTTATATTTTGTTTTCAAACTAAATTTCTCCTGGAGTTAAAAAATTCAGATCAGCATAATTACCTTCATCAACCAAATTCATAATCTTTCCAAATAATACTACCCAGGTACTTAAGCACTAGATAAAGCTAGCTAGTTGTTATCCTTACACAATGGAGTGTGGTTTAAATTCTTTTACACTTATTTTCATGCTTTATTGACTGAAACATATGTCAACTATCTCATCAGTTTCTGAGAATCAACCTCTACTTGACAAATTTTTAATTTGTATTATAGTATGCTCTGTAACTGTTTGAAATACCTTATACTATTTTCTGTTTTTCCTCTTAATTCTTCTTTTTCAGACATTTTATCTAGTTTATCATATTTAATCTCATCTACATTTGAATCACTTTGTGAAATCAAGAGCTTTTTTAAAAAAAATCTGCCCACTGGTGTGGTGTATCTCAGTGCTGGAGATCTATTACATTGGGGGGGAAAATAAGATGACTTCTATCTTTTTTTAAAAAAGAAACGCTTTTAACACATTTTAAATTAAGAACGACACATTTTCCACTTTTGACACAAGTGAATCAAGAAATTCTTGAGGTATATCTGGTATTTCATTTTTATTAGTATATTTTTCTTTTCTAGGCCAGTGAATACAAAACTGTCTGAATGCTGTGCTAAACCTCACTGAAAATAATTTTTTTTAAAGTACAGATTTTTTTCCTCTTTATTCATTGAGAAGGTGAAAATTAAAATCTTGACTAATATTTCTTACTAATCTTGACTTTCCAAAAATAAGGTAAATTTGAAAAATGGGATTTCATTTGTTTCAGAAGAGTCAAAGAGTTAAAGATGAATATTTAACCTTTTTTTTTAAAATCTCACAAAGACATTAGAAACTGTTGTAAGTGGGGAAGTAGCCCCGGGTAGATCTAATCATCTGGGATACTTCAAAGACATGCATTTACTTGATTAGTGTGGACTCTCTTAAAGAGATGTTTAAGCAGAAAAATCTTATAGTGTTTTGAAATAACCTTGAAACTCCAATCCTATGATACATAGTCATGTAGTCTATTTTTAAATGTTCACTACATCCCACACTTCTGAATTAACATAAATAGTGTCATTCAGAGTTTCTTTGTACTCAAATACAAAAGCATCTAATTAAGCCAAAGCTTCAAGATATATTTGACATGCACATAACCTCGGTGGAAAAATCAACGCCAAAATCAAAAGATACCCAAGAGTTAAAGTCAGTCCTTAACTATGAGCTATTCATTACTGTTGACTGAATTCAAATGGCTCAGCACATTGTATCTCATTATTTACCTATTTTTAGTGAAATAGAAACTGCAGTTTCAGTTAACTGGACTGACTGCCAACAGTAGAATTTGATTTGAAAACTAATACTTTGTATGACTTTGTACTCAGGTAACAACGAAGATCATGGCATTACAAGAAGACAATAACAAGGACAGATCAGTTTGCACCCATTGCCCTTTATGTCGCAAGGTTTGTCACAAGGATGGATTAATGTTGTGCTATTTTCTGTTCTCATTATGCTCTACCTAAAAGAGAACGAGGCATCAGAATTTTAATTCCTCCTGTTTTTAATACTTAACATGTTCTGCAGTTTCTAGTAAAATGATAGTTTTTCTTTCTTCATTTGGTGCTTTGTTTTGAGTAACCTTAATGTTTGAGACACTGTGGCAGTGTTTGAGTTCTGTTGCACGTATTCTGATTCTCACAGATATCTTTCTGACCATTGTGGACTAGCAAAAGAACAAACACATACAATACTGACAAGCAGTTGTGAAAATACTATATTCCATGTTTTCCTTAGAGCTTGATTTTGAGAAGCAGTTTTCATTTTCTGCTCATGATAATTTGCAGGCATAATTAGTCAGGTACATTATTATCTGGCTTGCTCATTGCAACACTAAGGAAGACAACACTCCAGTCAACACAATGGATTACTTCCAGCACTTGTAGGTATGAATGTAAATGCCAAATGCTTAGGAAAAAACCCCACCAAACAAACACCTCTGTGAACCTTGTGACAAAAAAATACAGTATTAAGCCAGTTATAAAATGAGAAGCATAGAGGTTTTATAGTTGTTTCTAATTTTAGCAGCTTCAATCTAGATAATTCTCTTTAGAAGTAAATTATCTTATCTGGCTGTTTTCAGATGCCAACCTCACTATACTGGCTATAAAAGGAATTTATAATTTTGTACTCTTTTTTTTTTTCCCCCCCTAAAAAGCACACTTTAAACTAGCTCACACTGTAGTATATGAACACCCATATCAGATCAATACATGTCTGGCGCATATTAGAAAGTTTCCACGTTTACTGTAGACTACAGTTTAAGCAATTAGTTCCAAAAATCAAAAGTATTTAAGTTTTAAAGTGTTCACGAGTATACAGTAACATACATTTGTCTGCCTACAATCAGAATGTTCATTTCTGTGTACATTCTTTCCTTCAAAAGCTTTTGTATCTTCCAGCATACATATTTTCTCTGTCTATCACTTCAGAATGATTACAATTGACTTATTCACAGATTTCATAGAATATTCTGAGTTGGAAGGGATCCACAAGCATCTTCAAGTCCAACTCCTAAGTGAATGGTGAATTATACAGCCTGGAAATTCAGTGGTACCTTAAATATTTGCTGTTGTGTGATTTTTCAGAAAATACAAGCTAACATAAACCTTATTTCTTGGTAGCTTGTATTTCATTTTATTGGTAGGTGTCAAGTTCCAAACTAAAGAAGATTTGAGAGTTTATAACTAGAGCAAAAAAAGCAAATTTTGCAAAGGCAATAAAAAATAAAATAAATCTTAATAAGTATTTGCCATGTGTTCTGTAATGAATTGGTTTTTTTTTAATACAAGAGAAGAACAAGGGTATAGTTAGACTCAAGAATGACAAATAGAATTCACCTTAGCAGATGCACATTTGTTCTGAAGTTGTATGAGAGGATAACAAAGA
This sequence comes from Amblyornis subalaris, assembly GCA_018881555.1. Taxonomy (NCBI): domain Eukaryota; kingdom Metazoa; phylum Chordata; class Aves; order Passeriformes; family Ptilonorhynchidae; genus Amblyornis; species Amblyornis subalaris. The sequence goes on along the minus strand of JACAXG010000002.1, from coordinate 79,308 downwards.
TGGCTTGTAAAATATTAAACAGGAGTAGTATATCTCTGGTGTATGATAACATCTCTCAAATTTGTGGTTTTTTATATTGGGCAACTTTCTTAAATTGACAACATTTATTAAATTAAAAATAATAGATTTCATGTTTATGCTTTCTTTTCTAATTTATGACCAGAACTTATTATTTCCCTACTATTAATCCAGGATTCCAAATAACAGCCATTCTCACAATTATAGTTTTTACACAGTTGTGTAGAATCTTCAATAAGCCCTTTCAAAGGTCCATAACTTTACATTTCACAACAAACAGTAAGACAAAAGCCTGAAGAAAGGTTTTACAGTTTTCTGGTTCTTTGTGGGGTTGTTTTGTTGTAATTATCACTAATATTTTTTATTTTACATATTCTGATCACCAAATCATGGGTTCTTCTGTGAAGCCAAGTCAGATGAAGCTGTCCAATTGAACACCAGCTGAGCCATTAACATATCAAACCATTATCCTGGTCTCCTTATGGTTACCTCCACTCCTCAGAGAACCCAAGTATGATGTTACGAAGTACAGTAACATGAGCTATAACTCTGTCCTTACCATCAAAGGTACACTTAAAAAAGAGAGGGAGAGAGAGTGAGACACCATTTAACACCAACTACCTCCTGATTTTTCTGAACAGAGGAAAGTGTGGCAGTGCAAGTTATAGGTTTGTGTCCTGGAGCTGTTTTTAGTCATCTGATCTGAACACATTTCTCTAACAGAAAGAGCATATGAAGATGTGGGACTTCAAATATAAAACATAAGAAAGGGGTGGAAAAAACCTCAAAAAACCCAATCAATAAAAAAAAAAAAAAAATCCCAAGACAGCCTGTACACTTAATAGTATGGAAAACCACCTTACACTATGGAAAGCAATATAGAATGCTATCAATTGTGAGTTAGAACTTGGGCATTTTCCTGGGAACTTTTTTCTATTATGTTAGTGCAGTATAAAAGGAAATATCTTTTTCCTATCAGAGAATCCTCAGATGACACCAAATTACTGGTTAAATGCTAACATACTCCCACTGAAAGCAAATCACAGCAGCTGTCAAGAAAATGGGAGACTGACAGGAGAAAATGTAACACCATAGGGCACTTACAGATACGGATTTTGGAGCAGAGGGGTGGATCGTAAGGCCTAAACTTCTGGTTCATCTCTGATATTGAAAATTTACCATCATCCACATTACAGAAATTTCTCTCTTGAGGCATAATTTAGATTTAGTAAGAAAATCTTAAGACTAAGAATTAAGATGGGAGGATTTACAGCATTATGGTTACTGTGAACTCCAGAAGAGTTCTGTATTGATCTGATTAAATAAGATCTGGGTGATGAAAATGGCAGCTGCTTTCTTCTTTTTTTTTTTTTCTGTAAACATCCAGGGGGAAACAGCAAGAGCCATTTATATTTTTCCTGTTTCATCTTTGTTTCAGATTTCTCCAGAACCTCTTTCCAGTCTATAGTTATTTTTAGACCTACTTTGAGATGGGCTTACAGGCTACTTTATACCTTCAACAAAACTGTACAAGACAAAATTGTAAGATTATGCAGATCCTATCATAAAAATAAGATGTGATAATATAAGAAGGCATCTTTTAACAGACACAAATATACCTGCAGTCAGCTTCTTGTTGCAGACCTTGCATCTAACCATGCATCTTCTTTTAAAAGCAGACTATACAAAAGAATTTGTTACAGATAAGTATCAAATTCATCTTAAATATAAGTCTGCCACTTTAGCTGTAGAAACTCTAAGCATCAATTTCAGCTCTATGGTTTTCAGATTTACCTAAAGAAAGGTACAAAGCAGATTCTAAGCAATAATTTTCACATATACTGCACTCATCTAGGAGTATATAGCTTCTGTGGGGGAAAGCAGTCTATTACTATACAAGGGTAAGACTACTGACTAAGAGTAGGCTGATCATGTGACTAGTTGAAAAGGTCTTTACCTTTTTTTATTCTTATTTTTAATCAAACTTAATTGTTTCCATATGTTTATCACAATGATGGTTTATATAGTTAGGGTAAAATCAATGCCAATTAATTCAAGTGACAGAAAGATGGTGCATGTTTAAATTCACTACTCAGGATCCTTTTAAGTCTATGGAGTGCAATACATGACTAATCGTGCTCTGGACTTTTTCAACTGTCCAAGCTCTTCAAAGATGCATTCTGCTCAACATTGTCTCAATAAAAGGTTTCTAGGATTTTAAGAATTATAATTTAGAAGATCAATGTTATAAACAGTGAGAACAACTGCTATTTTGTCTATATAGTACATTCAATGGTTATTGTAGAGCTTTCTTCAAGGACTGAAACTGAATTTATTATTTTGCTTTTCTGGTCAAAGTTGCTGAAAAATAAACACCTTCACTGAATCAAGTTGAGACATAAGATTAGTTCAATAGATCTTCATTTTTAGCTTAGGTATTTCTCTGCTTTTACATAGCCAGATGTCATGTAAGCTTTGCAAATAGTGTTACACCTTCAAATGGATCAATTCAGTAAAACTATGTTTGAGAACAAGCAGTCAAATTCTGAACATCTGATTGATTTGGCTTTTATAGTGCTTCCTCATTTATTGTGTGCAAATATTCACAAGGAAAGGTTTTAGTGCTCTGATATGTTGGAGAATTGCTATTTTTACATGGAACTAAATGTATTTGCAAACATTAAAGAATTATTTCTGCCAAAAGGACACCACCTGCTACTGTTACCACTGCAATGGCTGATTCTGCAGAAATCCCCCTTGCCCTTGGAATTCCTTTATTTTACATTATTTAGTGCTGCTTAATCAATTTTCAGGACAAAATGGATCTTTAAAAAAATTATGTGGCTGCTCGCCATAGGGGAAGTTTCCCCTTTTGTTAGAGGGCTCAAAGTTCTTGAATTTTTTTTCCTTCTCTCTTTTTTTGGCTCATTTGACCCATATATAACATTAAGCAGCTCCCTGGCTGACAGACAAGGCCATCTCATCATATGGTAAATGGTAATATGCTCCATTACACAGTAAGTTTAAAATCACAGCCACAATGAGAAGGCTGTGTTCTGAAATTAAATGCCTCTCCTGAAAGGTATCAGCCACCAGCTAAATACGTGAATAGGGCAGAGCCCACCTATCCCAGCAGAGGTTTCAGGGGAAATTCTTGCACATGCTCCATGGGGTGTTTGCATGATTACACTTCTTTTTGTTCATTCTCTCCCATTCCATAATTACTTCTCACCCCTCAGATGGTGTTCCTTTTCCCCCTTTTCCAGCATCCAGACATGCACTTGCAGTTTGTATGTAGAAAAGTACAAATTTTTGCCATGAAAATGGTAAAGAGTTTGCTGGAAATGTTTCATTTTCTTCACCCATATCTGTTCCTCTTTTCTCCTCAATATTTCCCCTGGCCCCAGTATCAGCATCTAGGGCTAGAGTTATATAAGCTACCGTGTTGTTCATAGCTGGCCACAGATGCCAATCTCAAAGTTTGGAGCATAGCATTTGGAGAGACTCACAGGTTACATAAAAGAAATTTAATCTTTCTACAGGTATAGCATATGATAGTTTCTCTCAGAAAACAGTATAGCCAAATCAGGGATATACTGCAACCCACTCAGATTATATATATGCATATATATATAGCACCTCACATAGCCTACACTCTTTGAAAAGCACTAGGAATGAAAATTAAGTCTGGCACCCTTTGATGACTACACCTACTTAGAAATCAAAACAGTGTGGAGTCAAAGGTAGGAATATTTTAAGGAAGATAAAAATCCATGGGCATTATGGGGAGACATTATTGGCAAGGGAAGTGTGGAAAAAAAGGAAATTTTACAGTAGGGTTCACACTATGCTAAATAATTTCAATGCCATTATCTAGGTAATATTTATATTTTTAAGTAGTTATGCATCATATGTGTGAAAGTCTTACCATTGTTGAAAGACAGAAGCCTTAAGTTTGGATGCACTGACAAACCACTATTTATTTCATAGCTATATTCTGGAAATCTAAGTCCCTTCCCACTGCTTCCCACCATGCCTTGTGGACTCACCAATATAGCCAGAGATAGGTCAGCTACCTATTTGGAGCTGCAAGGCAACATATGAGAATGCTTTGCATATCACTCTAATTTGTGAATCCAAGTGAATGTATCAATGAGAACACAGAACAAGGAATAAAGACAAAAACAGATGCTAGTATTTTTATTACTAGAATTTGTATAACACCTCTCCTTTAGTGGGCAGATATGTAATTTTTCCACTCTTTTCTACTAACTGGAGACAAATGAAAGAACAAACAATGCTTTAATAAATGCTTGAAAGAATACAGCTTCCTTTTATTTTCTCAAATAAAGATAAATATAATCCTATATAAAACAGAAAAAGAAAAAATGTTCAAAAAGTAATTTGGGCAGCAGATTCTCTACTACTTAACCAACTCAGATGACAGGCCCAATTTCTACACCGTGAACTGAGCTAATTACAAAATTTGCTGCCTTAGACATCATTCAATCTACACTTAAAAAATGTCAGATTTGGGTAAATTTTCAAAAAAGAGTGTGAATTAAAAACCGATATGAATCCACAATGGGTAATGAAACTGCTATGGAAGTGTAATTTCACACACTAAACAAAAGCTCCAAGTTTTGTAACAAAAATTGATAATAGTTACCACAATATCAAAAGATTAGACTTTAGAGAGAACACAGTCAAGCAAAAGAGGGTCAGAACACCTTAAAGAAAAATTAATCGTGTAATATTGAGATGACTGAGATGTGACAAAAAAAATTATCTGTAACATAATGTCACGAGCTTTATGCTTTCTGTTATAATAAGAATGTCTCTATAGGCTAGTATCCTATAAGACAATGTATCATCCATATATATGGAAAGTCTAATCACACTACTGCATATAGGACTAATGAGATATAATTAAAAATCATGTCCATTGCTTTGATCAACTTTGCTGAAGAATAGGATTTTCAGACAAGTATGGTACAGGGAAGTAAAGAACTAGACAGATGTACCTTTCTTATATATTAAGTGAGATCCTGGACCACACCACCATTGCACTCCAGTATGAGCTCACATTTAATTTGAAATATTGAAGTGCTCTGAAAAAAGAAAGCTATATTCAAATATTTACATGAAACTCCTTAAAATTTAAACAAATAACATTTCAAATGGTAAAGATTACAATTACAGTTATTTTTGCTTGCTTGAGTTCTCTTTAAAAATTGTTTTTAGCTTCCTTTTTTTTTCTGATTATGATACCTAATATTGTGGATCCAAGGAAAGTTGTTACTTGTTCTTTTTTTCTGTAATATTCAGAAATATCACCTCATTTTAAAAGGAGAAAATTACTTTATTCCACATGCAAACCATGACTATATTTTGCAAGTCTGCTTGGTAGAGTTAGCAGGAAGATGTAAAATTATAATTTCTCAAGCACATTGTCAAAGTTAAAATTCAAACTTTATTGGCAATAAATAGACAAGCTCAACATCTGATATTTTATTTAGTGATAGGCTTGATTGACAAAGTTATAAAGCTCAGTCACATTCAGAATATTCCTGGCACTTTGAGTAGTTATGATTTGAGAGGGTTGTTTCAGCTTCACAATTACAGCCAGATTTTGAGAAGACCTCAAGGCCAGATTTTTAAGTACTGTTCCTCTAAAACTGGAAAGAATTATTTTAAAATAATATTTTTTCTTCTATAGGCAGAAGAGGAAGGACAATACTCAGTAGCTACAATCATAAAACTTACGATCCACATTTTCTAATGTGATCTCTTTGGACAATCTGGCCAATTAATTTGAGTCCTAAAGGTGAGCTGATTCTTTAGCAAACATGACCTCAGTCAGAGGTGTGAGTCTTTATTAGCTTTTACCAGTTTGATCTTCATTAAATTCAGACAAACCATTTTTGACATCTAAAGAAGAAAAATAAAAAAGTTTCTATGATCAGTTGTATTTTTTTATACTATGTAATATATAGATATGTATATATACAAAATATATGTGTTGCCTGGTCAGTCATATCTGAAAATTCTGAGGGCTTTTTTAAACTTATGGACATAGGGATTATAATTAAGTGCAATAAGGCATGTGACACAGTGGAATCCAATCTGGGGTTGAAATTTGCTTCAGGAGTTAAAACATCATGATCACTTCCTGGATTTTTTTAAACTCAAAATTTTTACTAACTCATGTGTTCATTAAAAAAAAGGCTTTGCTCTCATTTCACTATATTATATTATATATTACATCAGAATTCAAGCAAATTGTATATGTTCAGCATCTCTTCCCACATTTGCACAAATACAAATAAATGAATAACTAATTTTCAGACTGGTGACCGTGGATAATTGACTATTTGCAAGGACAAAGTTCTTGTGCCAGCCAATACTCAAAAGGAAGAGGCTTTCCAGTTGCAATAGGTAGGTTGTGAGATGAGATCTAATTTGAGTTGTGTCCTCAAGCAGTAATTTTCTTCAAAATAGGCAGTCTGACAACTTTTCTTGTCCATTCAAGGCAGTGTAAGATAAATTGTAGTAAAACAGATTCAAGAGCATTGTGAATGCCAAACATGCATTAAGAGACTACTCAGCAGACAGAAAACTGTTCACAAAGGCTCCATCAAGCTACGGGATGATGAGTTGACTTAGGAGTGGGCTTAAAGTGCTTTACTTCAGGACTCATACACTTAATGACCATCTTCCTAGCTATTAGCTCAGCAAGAGACTGGCCTCAAAATGCACTGTGTACATATAGAGACAGACGTGCTTAGAGAGAGACGGTTCATATTCCTTCTGGACAATATGGCCAAGTGTCTGTCTATGAGTTAAAATGTTAAACATGCTGAAGTACTCTACTCCAGCTAGAGCCAGAACTACAGTGGTCTGTTGAGCAAATATTAGGGGCAGCAGGTCCATTAGATGGACAAATCTGCAATAGGATTGGAGTTTGTATCCATCATACAAAGATAGGTTAAAGATTTTCTCCATCTGCAAGGTCCTAAAAACAACAGATGAAGACAGATATACAAATGAAAAGACAACAGATGAAAAAGCAAGGGATGCAATATTTATGGGTAGCAGCCCCACTCCCAAACATCAAGAATTACAGAAAATAAGGAAACTAGGGAACTAAGGGAACTACTTAGGGAACTACTTAAGAAGATAAGGAAATAATATGTTTATTCATTTCTTGTAGGGTCTGATTTTGTAACTCTGAGCAAGGTAGGTGAAAAATAATTTACATGCACTGTCAACATTTGTATGAGTTTTTTTTCAGTTACACCTATAATTATGTGAATGAGAACCTGAAATGACTGTTGGATAGTCATTACTCAGCTAATATGCAAAATTAAGAACCTAAGTGAATATATATTTACTATATTCATCTGATGTTGTCCATTGTATAAAAATTTATTTCAAGAAGTCTACCCTCTTCATATGTACACAGATGCAGAAAATATGCAAAGGAAATGTGCATATATGAAATAATAAAATACAGTTATCTAAGAAAGTGACTGATTATCCTCATACCTTTGTTTAAATTCAAAACTTGCTCTAATTGTTATGGATTTTTTACAGATTCTGAAAATTGTCATCATAATCACTTTATCTAACCCTCTGTCACAATGTTAACATACAACGTTAAGGAAAAATAGCTAGTAAAGGAAGAAGTATTTACATCTTTCCTTAAAGTGTGAAATTCATTGGAGCAGAAATTATGTGCAAGAGTTGTCATCATCTAGAAGCCTGATGTGAAAATGTCCTGTACTGAGAAATTAAACAACGGTGTAATTGTTGTGTAGCAAGCAAAATGCACAACCTAGAATTCCATGTCTGAGAATTGCAAACATAAATCTAACTATTAAAACAGGCTAGAAGCTTAATTGACTGCATATGAACATAACATAGGAGTTGTAAGGTATGGAAAATATCAAATGTGGGTATGTTTTAAATGGAATATAAATGGAAACTAGATAAGGTAGGAAGGCTGGCCAAGAGATGTTTATAATAGCTCAAATGCAAGATGACAAATGTTTGGACAGAGATTTTCCCAGCTTGCATAATATCTTCACATTCTGCGAAGGACTAGACAGCCAATACTGATGTTACCAAAATGTTGTTCAAGTACAAATATGGATACAAAAACCAATAAACTAGAATCCAGAAATTCTTATAAATTAAAGTCTGCCATCTTGTTCAGGAAGCATAGCCTTCTGAAAAAAAACCCAACAAATAAAAACAAAACCAAACCCCAGAAATCTAGTACAATATCTCTGTAGGTCAATATCAAAGATTCATTTAATATAGATTTTATGCTAATGTGGAAGATTTTCTAGCACCAAAGGAAGTGATAAGGAAAATATATCTAATATAAATCTAAATCTTAATCCTATAAATCTTAGACATTAAATTGCGGCTGTATAAACAAACTTGCTCCTTTGCTTAAAAAAACGACATTGGAATGACAAATTCTGTGGACGCTAAACCAAAATCTGGACAAGAATAGGAAATACATTGCACTCTTTTCTCACATTGTTTTGATATTTTCATTTTTGATAGAAGCTTATCACAAGTAGAAGTGCTAAATGGAAAAGACTTTTTTCACTCCCTCTTGTGCAGAAGAAAAAAAAAATATTATGAGTGTTCTGACTTGGTCCTCTTCTTAGTTGCCCCATTTCAAATTTGTTTTTTATATATTTCTCTAAAGAAACATCAGTAAAAAATGGAGAAGTAGGTCGATCATCTTATGAATTCATACTGCTATGAAACAGGAAGTGTTTGCATTACAGTAAATTGTGCTGCAGACAAATGCATGGAAAGACATGGTAGAGTTTCTTGTTTTGGTGTTAAGTCTGAGTTTTGCACCTCGAAGCATCAAAGCCTGCTCAGAGCTCACTTTGAAAGATTGGATCTGAAGGCAATGGAGGTGATGAAGCTTCACTTTCGGAAGTCAGAATATCAAACAGAGCCCTAGGAATCAAAAGAGCCATTGAGAATAATAGCAAAGTGGAGACTGGAAAAATATGCATTTGTGGTGAATTTGTATAATTGGCTTGGAAGCTTCCTCATGTTCACTGGTCCACCAAAAAAACTGAATTCATAAGCATTTTAAGTCAATAGGAAACGTTCTGAGCAAAAGCAAGGAAAGCAAAGAAAAGCAGAGTGGAAACGAAAGGTGAGGACAGGATTGTGGTTTTCTTTTTGTTTGTTTGTTTGTTTGTTTTTAAGGAACTGGCCATTACTAGGATTAATAATTGAAGGGAAAAGATAAATATGAAAACTGACAGCTCATATAGGACTAGGTTCTGTTGCCTTTCTACACAGTTAATTTGTTTAGATACATTTCAGTGAGACCAACTATGCCATAAGGTGTTATTCAGTGTGACCGAGTATCATAACCTTGGGTTTAAGCTTTATTTAAAAAGCCAAACAGCTGTTGACAAACAGCTATAGAAAATGTGTATAACAACAGGTTAAAATTCACAGGAGCTACAAAAATTCAAGCAAATAAGGCTTCCTACTCCTGCAGCACTGCATTAACAAGTGTGTGTGCAATTCATATTCAAGTTCTGTTTCAAACACATTGCTTTTAAATCCTGAACCTCAATAAGCAAAGAAGGAGTGTGTCAAAAAGCAACTAATTTTCTCCATATCATCTGTTCTTAAATTAAATTTTATAAATTAATATTAAAGAATATGCCAATATTCAATTCTTCTAGAGAAATAAGATCACACTTTCTTACATTCAAAGGACTCAAAGTTTTGCACACCTAAGGGCAATTACAGTCTCTTTAATCGAAGACTACATTCATATGCATTTAGGTAAAATATAGCAAAGATAGAGAGGTCATGTGATAACTTAACATACCATACAATTTCTAACATTTTAAATAAAAGGGCACTGCCAGATGTTTGCTAAGTTAGCACCTTCCTGTCCACACTGCCAGCAAATATTGTTATCTAGCAAACATATTTGAAGCATGCCATAGATCAGTTAAATCTTGCTGAAGTTTAAATTGTCACTTTGATAACACAAACATCTTTTTGTTTGCACTCCAATATATTTGAAGAGTATGGGAAATTAAGGGTTTTACGAAAGAAATGTGAACTCTGATGTTTGGGGTGAGATAACTCTGGCACAGTACTACAGAAGCTTAAATGGATCATATGATTGGCAAATATTGGTAGAACTGAAAGTGCTTTCACTTTGTATTAGGAGAACAGAGAAGCAGGAGCACAGAAATGGGACTAGGAAAAATGTGCCATTTAAGAGTTTGGAGGAAAATTATGTATAGAGACTTGTTTCTAAAAAACTCATGGAACATGTTTCTCATTACAAAATTCATTTAATGAAAAATTTAGAAAATAATTTAGTTAAAATAAAACATTTGCTGTAATCTATTAAATATATTTTCTATGAAACCGTACATCATTCCATAGTATTTATTTTGCAAAATATAAATTCTGATTATGTCAACATATGTAAGTATAGAATTCTATTAAAGTCGTACTGTTGTATTATATAAAAATAAATCTGAAAGTAAATTATACTTATGTATTTTTTTAGTAGACATTTTGAAATGCATTGTTTGAAATCCAGGAAGCAGAGAAATTTCCTGACAATCAAAAGATCCTCACCAGCTGTCTTGGAGTGATTTATTATGATAGTCTATTCCGTTATCCTCTGCTTACGTCCAAAAATGTTTCCTGTACATTTAAATCAGGAGACCGGAGGGGCCAAGTTGCGGGGGTGGGAGGTTTCCTGCTTCTGGTGCGCGGGCACTCTGAAGCCTCACTGCCCAGGCTTCCGCGGCTGTACAACATGGTTTCTGCTTGACTGACTTGGTTTTTGGCCCAGGCAAAAAACTTTTTCCTTTCCCTTGCTTGGAGAAGCTGGAGTAGCGATTTTTTGGCTGCTAGGAGGTGAACTGAGTAGGCTACTGCTCTGAGACCTGCGGGGGAGGGACCAGTGGGAAGTGGAGCCTCTTTGTCCAGCCCCAAGCCTTGGGAAGCCAAGTCGGGGAGAGAAAGCACACCAAAAGGCTCCAGCCCAGCTGTTTCATCTGCCATGACTGCCGTGGAGAAGGGGTCCACACCAGGTAGCCACTGAGCTTTCCCCTGTTATTGGAACTGCTCCATGGAGGTTCTGCTTCCCTTGGTGTGAAAGCCAGTGCCATCTTGGACTATGTGTTGGGAAAGGTGTATTCCTCCAGCACTGGCCCCCCACTCACCAGACATTTTTTGGGTGTTTGTTCCTGTGGGGGGGGAGGGGAAGTGGGTTCTGACAGTTTAGTGCTTAACAGTTACTTACTTTGTTTCCCTTGCCTTGAGGGTGGGCATTCTGTTTGTTAATAAACCAATTCTTTTTTCACTTTCATCTATTAGTATCCATTCCCTATTGGTGGAAAGGGAATTTTTGGAACCCTTTTGGAGAGAAGAACTCAGTCTACAGAGTCCTCTCTTAAATTTGTCTCACACTGAGACAGCAGCCTAATTGAAACATTTGAGACTGCTTAAAAACTCTTTGTGTCAAGTTAGTGCTGCAAAAATGCTGTAAATGAACTGAAAGTCTAAACCTTATGAGCCCAAACCCAGTTATTAATTGAACCTGTTTGAACCCAGAGTTAGTAATTGAACCTGTTTGCAGCTTACATGGAAGAAGAAAACTATAGTCTCTTGATAATAAGTGTGTGTTCAATACTGGAGCATAAGGAACTTGATCTAGAAGGCAAAGTATTAATTGAGTAGGACCTTATATAAGACCCCCAAAAAGTTAATACAAGATTCTTTAATATAAGATCAAAACTCAGAATGCTCAAAAACTGGTAACACAGTGGGTAAAAAATAATTTTTAATTAGCATGTGAAAGAAAATGTCCATTAGTTATTAGATAAAGAAAAAGAGAACTACTAAAGCAGTTCAGGTGTCCACAGCAAATTCATGAAAGTCATTAATCTCTCTTAGAAAATTTATTTGATGGAGCGGTCAGTTCTAAACCAGAAATTAAAGATAAAGTCTATTAGGTCATGAGCTTGAAGAAAACAAAATCTGAACAAAAAGCAATGTACTAAGCAAGTTTTTGGAGGGGAACAGAAACACACACATAAACAATAACAAACTGAGAATTGAGGGAGCTGCTCTTTCTGTTTTCAAGGCTATGCACTAATAAACATTTAAGTAGTTGGAACACTGATAGAAATCCATCTCTAACATTTACATGAAGGACTGGTGTAGAAATTCTTATCTTTAATCCTAGAAATGTTTCTTTTTAAAATAAAATTACAGGGCATTGCCAGACCATATATTGTAAGCTGTATAATTTAAGTTTGATGAAGAAAGGCTTTTGATACATGACAAAGGGTATTAGTTGGGTTTTGTTGCAACTAAGTACGTGCCAAACATTTCATGCAATCACTCAATAACAGAAAGTCCTCATAACTTCTCTACAATACACTAAGGTTCCTCTCACGTTTTAATACATTTCAGTAGTTCCTTCCATGTTGCCCTCTGACATTCTAACAGCAAAATCCCTTGGAATTGCATCCCCAAATTGCAAGTAGTATCACATTACTGAGAAATAAGGCAGACCAAGTTACAACACATGAAGAAAGGAGGATGAGGGAACGAGAAAGTGAACACAGCCAAAACACAGAAGACAAAGGATGAMATGAAAACAGATGAAAGCAACTTTAGGTTGCTCTTTACAGTCCTTATTCAGACTGGTCAACAGCAGTGAAACTGTACATGATTGAAAAAAACACACACACACTACTTGAATGCAGACTTAAATTTTAGTTTGATAAAGTGAACCATGATTGATGGAAAATTTCAATAGAATTATAATTTGTTCTAAGAGAATATAGTTTTAGAAATGCTTTCTGAATACCTAGTATGGTTTGTACATTTAAAACCTCATACTGTTTTTCTCCCAGGTTGCTTTTCCCTTCACATTTGCTAGCTGGACCACATTTGCTGTGATAAATGTGGACCAGTAGGAAACTGCAATAATTATGGGAGTCCTTAGCCATGTTTCATTCTCTTAATCCATCCGAAAATTTAATCTAACTAGAGAATGAAAACCAAAGAACATGGACAGGAGGCAATCAAATTGGTATTGTTTGAGACACCCTGTCATCTTAATAAAATTTAAATAATTTCAGACTAAATATTTCAGGGTTCTGAATGTTCAGTTCCTCCCCAACATAAATACACAAAAGAAGCCATGGCAAAGAAATCACCAATGTGTTAGCCTTCTGCCTAACATTATTTATGTATTTACCCACAGACTTGCATGCTCTCTAGACTTATGCATGTACAGCTGTAATCTCTTGGCCCACAATATATGTACACACAGCTGTTTTACTGGCATCATGAAAATAGTGAAAAACAGTTCTATTTCCCAGGCTGCATTTTGGATTTATTAGTTGGGATGTGACTTTCCTCACCAGACATCAGTTAACAAAAAGTTAAGTTCCCTAAGGTAATCATCTATATTTCTGTGGGAGTTGATAGAGACAGATAAGCTGTGGTAGTGGCAAATTGTCCTCAGCAGGCGCCAGCCCTTGGTTCAAGTAGAGAAAGAGTTTAAACAACTACTTGCAATTAATTTTATTTTCCTTTTTTTTATATTAAAAAAAAAGTATTTTTATTCAAATGTTTCTATCAGCATCTGAAATGACATTTCCAGTTCATTAGCCACAATCGGAAACACTCTGAATACAAATATAAAGCTATGTTCTGTCAAAGCCAACTGTAAAATATTATTTATTTTGAGAGGACCTTGTCTGGATTGCAAATTCTCTGGTACTCTCAAAGCCATGACAAAATCTCTCCTGGTATCCTACTTGATAAGTGAGAATTTGTCTGAGTAAGAAGTTCATGTAATTAAGTAAAATCACCACAGGTTTTGAAGACAGAGAATTTAAGAGGTGTGGGTGGTGTTACCATAGCAAAACTCACTTTCTGCAATCTAGTTCCCTAGCTCTGTGGAGTAACTTTCATACCTTTAAAGGAGTTGCTGATTCTTCTTCCTGATTTCCTAGCTGTGCTTCATTATGTGCACTTGTAAAAACAAAAGGTTTGTGTTTGAGAGTTCTAGAGTTTCTCCTTTTAAACCACATCTGAAGACAGAATCTGAGGGTGTTTTTACACTTTGTTTATAATAACAATTCATCTGGTTCCTCTAAATGTTAGGATGATGTCTTGAGCACTGGATTATGACTTCAGGCTGAGAATAAGCAGCTGTAGCAGATGGACTCCTGAAAAACAAAGATCCCGTTTTCATGCAAATGTTCATAGTGGTAAAGAACAATGGAAGACAAATATTGAAAAATATATGATGTGGGAACAGAATGGCTTGTAAACAGTATGTTTTCAGAGTCAGCTGCTCTTTAAGCAAACTAGAATAGAATAGCTCTAGAGACACATTACATGATTCAGTGTAATTACTAGCTTGTTCAAGTAAGTGCATTTTATCTGATTCTAATCTGAATTCTTCAATTCAGCTATATGGTACAATGAACTACTTTGCATTTTGGAAAATGCATCATACAGTAATACAGACAATACATCTTCACAATTTTATACAATATTAGATGTTATGACAGAAAAATGAAATACAGAACAGATTTTCCGCATAAGCAATGTTTTCAGAGTGATGAGGAGAGTTTGGAGACGCTGTAAAATACATTATTTTTTTTAAGTTAAAAACTACAGAAATTTATCTTGTGTGCAGTTACTTTTATTAATTTCCTTGGAGCACTTTGATGGGTGATTTTTTTTTCCTCATAATGTTCCCAGAAAACAAAAATCTTTTTAATATTTAGACATAATTGTGCATATACTCTTTTTGTAAAGTGTTGCTTTCCTAGAAAATGTCCTAACCACTAAGCTATTCCATATGATGATATCAGAGGTATCAATCACACAATATTGACTCAATTCTTTTTAAGTGGGACATGACAAAATAAGAAAAAATCAAATTAATTAGACCAGAAGAAGGAAACAAGAATTCTAGAAAATGTATATCTCAGACCACTGGAGAGAGAAGTCCAGCATAATTTTCCTTGTGTTATGAGAGCTGTTTTTACGTAACACGTACAAATGCTTGTCCAGAGAAGTTGTGGATTCAAGGCCAGGTTTGATCGGCCTTTGAGCAACGTGTTCTAGTGAAAGGTATCCCTTTCCATGGCAGGGGAGTTGGAACTAAATGATCTTGAAGGCCCCTTCTAACACAAACTATTCTATGATTTTATGAGTCTATGAAATTGACTTGGAAACAAGACCAGGATTCAACTTATTAGATTAAATCATATTATTTATTGCTTATCTTTCCACCCAAATATAATTTGAAGTATTTTCTTCACCAGAAAGAAAGGTAACACTTTGAAAAGGAACAATGAAATATCTCAGTGCAGGATGGTCTCTATCTAGAGAGTAATTTGAAATTTGGAGATATCAAATTGTCTCCATTCAGGCTGAACTTTGATAGAGTAGAATGGATCAGGAAAAATGGTGATCTCTTGTTCCATAGCTGTGTATGGCCGGTTACATCAATGTGTAGTCAGTTTTTTAAACTTACATAATTGCTGCCAACACAAGAAGAAGGCCACTATGCAGCTGGAAAGCTATGATGCTGTCACTGAAACTCAGTGGGATGAACCACACGATGGAACATCCAGAACTTTTCTGAGCAATGTGTTCCAGTGTCTCACCACCCTCATCATAAAATATTTCTTCCTTATATTCAAGCTAAATCTACCCTCTTTCAGTTTAATTCTATTGACCTTTCTCCTGTCACTACAGGCCTTGGTAAAAAGTTTCTCTTCATCTTCTTTTTAAGCTCCCTTTATGTACTGAAAGGCTGCAATAAGGTATCCCCAGACCTTTCTCCTCTCCAGGCTGAAAAACCTCAACTTCTTTGGCTTTTCTTAGGAGAGCTGTTCTAGCCCTCTGACCATTTTCATGGTCAGGGCATGATCACTGCAGGCCAGGCTGCCACCGATCTTAACCTCTGTAATTAGTTCTTCTGCTTTGGCAAGCACAGGTCTAACAATATTTATTTTCTTGTCAGGCCGTATCACATGAACTAAGAAATTATCCTCAACACACTCCAAGGGTCTTCTGGACTGTTTACAGCTTGCTGTGCTGCTTTTTCAGATGTCAGAGGGTTGCTTTTCCCCAGGAGGATCAGAGCATGCAAGTATGATTCATCCCACCAAGTTTCAGTGACAGTGAACTATCATAGATTTTCAATCATACCATGGCTTCCAACTACTGCTGTTTGCTACCTATTGGTATAGAGACACATCATCTGTATTGTTGACTGCCTCGCCCTTTTGGTTCAGCCTTTTGGAGGGCTGGGAGACATTCCTTATTACTTTGGTAGGTAACATCCACCCTGTTGCTTGTCAGAACACAAGTGTTACAGCTTTGAACCCCACCCCTCCAGTTCGCGAGCTTAAAGTGTGAATCACTAAGTCAGCCAACCTGCCAGCAAAGACTCTCCTTTCTCCTCTAGACAGGTGGATCCAGGTAAGACTCTGGATTCATATAGGCCTTTTTGTTTTGTTTGTTTGTTTTTTCCCCCATGAGACTCAAGGCAAAAAGCCTAAGTAGACAATTGTAGTTTTATGCTTCAGTTTAATTAAATGAACTGAGGAGGATCAAATTGCCTTCTCACAACTTTGTCTCTTCATGTCTGTTCTCTCTAAGATTTTAGGGTAAAAATGGCATTAAGTTCATTTACAGCCCTACAAAATTCTGTTTGCAGTGAAATCTTTTATAGTGCTTCCAGGACAAGTACTTCAAATGAGTAAAATAATAGGCAATGCTCTTCTGCGGTATAAGAGGGAAGCATTCTAACAAAGATCTCTAACTCTTGTCTTTTATATTAAGATTTCTGCAGAGCATTAGTGAATATAAAAAGTACAAAGAAAGAGAAAGTTTTAAATAGATAAATTTATTGATTGCACTGTACAATAACAGGTTACTTTTGCTGTATTAATTTGCTATCGATATCATAGGAATTCCTCCATCTCGATGAGCTGTGCCTAGAAAGAGGCTTATGCTATCACTCAGGGATAGTCTTTACATAATAGCAGTTCTATACAATTTGTTTACTTCCTTGCAAACTCTTTGCAATTCCACAGACCTTTATTGATCTTCTTTCAATCAGTTGACCACGGTCTTACAGAATAACATAAATAGTTGACATACTAATGAGAATTTAGGACCCTTTTCAAATGAATACTTGACCAGTCAGTGGAACTCTCAAGAAACCTATAACTTCATTACTAGCAGTAATGTCAGTCAATAAAAAGGTTATCTTCTAATACTGTTTGAAAGATGGAGACAAGAGGGATTGCTTAGGAGATACAAAGAGATAGATACATTCTACATACAGGCAGGAAGGCTGCTGGTCACACAGACCACTTGAATCACATAACTTCTTCTGTAAAGGTGC
The DNA here is from genome assembly GCA_018881555.1 of Amblyornis subalaris. Classification (NCBI taxonomy): domain Eukaryota; kingdom Metazoa; phylum Chordata; class Aves; order Passeriformes; family Ptilonorhynchidae; genus Amblyornis; species Amblyornis subalaris. The sequence goes on along the minus strand of JACAXG010000002.1, from coordinate 61,808 downwards.
TCTATCTCATGTATAAATCAAAACAAGTGGTTTCAGTGCACTGACACTTTAGAAAATAAATAAAAAAACCCAAACAGCCTTGCTAAAAAAATCTTTCTTTCACTCTGAATTCTGAATTCCTTATAACTGATGGCACAAGGCATGAATATTGTGTTTGAACTAGTGAACATGAGATCTCTTCATAAGAGATTACATTCAAATATTTTAACAGATATTCGTTTTCTCTCCATTCCCATTCTTTCCGTTTATTTCTTTGCCAGGATATTATAAAGACTAAAAAATAAAAATACTCTGGACTTTCTGCCAGAAGATGTAGATAATAGGAACTAAATCCATAAATGCAGAACAGTTTTAAAGGAGAGAAAACATTTTTTGAACATATAACAGAAAAAGTAATATCAGCACAGTCCTCTTAGGCTTACTTTTCTCAGCCTTTTTTCGTCTGGAATATAGAGAATTTTTTTAATGTGTATATACATTACTACAAACTTCCTTAAAAAAGAGAACTTGCTTGGTGCCATTAAGTATAAAAGCATTTTCTTATGCAATGATGGAAGTCTAGTTCTTTTTTTTTGTGTTGTGGAGTTTCACTTTTGTGGAATGACCTTTGTGACAAGATATAATATAATTGTATGTATTGATATTTCGATGTTCATTTAATTTAGCTTAAAAACCATTTTTCAGATGTGTACTAGAGGAAAAAAAGCATAAAATATTAGCATTTAATGTCTCCAGCTATTTCAGTCTTGCTAAAAAACAGATGAAAAAATCTGAAATTAACTCAGTCCATATGTTAAAAATTGTGCATTTGCCATAACTATTAAGACCTGGAATGAAGGAAGGAGGAAGCAGCAGCAGAAACAACCTGTGGTGAACTGACTATAATCCCATTCCCAGTCTGCTTGTGCTGCTGGGGAGAGGTAGAACCCAGGAAGGAGGGAGAGGTGGGGTTAATGTGTTTGTAAGATTTGGTTTACTTCTCATTATCCTGCTATGATTTTGAATCAGTTAATTTCCCCAATTCAAGTCTGTTTTGCCCATGAAGGTATTCAGTGAGTGATCTCTCACATGGTCCTTACCTCAATTCATGAACCTCTGCTTTATTTTCTCTCTGTGTCCAGCTCTCTGTGCAGAGGGGAGAGATGGAGAGGCTACGGTGGGTGCCTGGCATCCAGCCAGGGTCAACCCACTACATGAACCCGTGACAGAGTTTATCTTTCCTTCTCTATCGTTTGAATCCTTTGCATACCATGATAAACAAGGTATAGATGGAACTTTGAATGACTCAGTTTACATTTCATACGGTGGAATGTTTCAAATAAATTATTCTGGGCTTCTGCTCTGGTTTTCACTAACTCTTTAATTACATATATTTAAATCTTCATAGCTTTTTGTTCATGCCCGCTTCACTTTTAAAACACTGTCTAGAGGAGTCTAAATTTCTTCAATGATTCATACCTCCAAAGATTGCCCATGTGTTGTTTCTTCAAATAGTGCAGCTTTTTGACTTTTTTCTAAAGCAACCTAAATTTCCCAGTTTTAATACAAGACCAAGTAAAATATGTTGATTTCACCTTGTCACGATCTGCTCACACAAGCGGAGGTTGTGATGGTTCTATCACCGATCTCAGAGTGCAAAAGACACAAACGGGGATTTCAATTTGAATCAACAATGCACCTTTATTGCGTGCCAACAACACGATTATGCGATAGAGGGGAGAGAGAAAGAGAGAGGAATAAAGTAGTGTGGGGAGAAAGGGAGAGAGAAAGAGAGGGAGAGGGGAATAGCTACCAACGGATGATACGAAGTCCTTGTGGTCCAGCCAATAGACTCGTCGATGTCCGTGGGGAGCGCTCAACTGGGTTAACTTAGAGTGTCTCTTTATAGTCTTTTTTGTGAGCGGGGGGGACAATTGGCCAGAAGGTGAGGAATTTTGCCACTATTGTTTGAGGCCTGTGGTTTTTGGGGTACAGAAGCAGGTGTTCTGGACCAATTATTTCTTCTCGGTCCGGTGCAAGCACGGCGCCATCACGGTCTGTCCTCCTCGCTCCAGTGCAAGCACGGTACCACCACAACCTGTACCAATTTTCTCAGAAATGCATTGCGCATTGTATTTCTCCATGGGTGCACCTACAGGCAATACTTGGCAAACATCTCACCTCGGCCAGGCCAGGACTCCTGAGCAAAAGTCCTCTTTTGCTTCTGGGCTGTTTTAGGGTTTTCAGTCTCTGTCCTTGTCGATGATCGTGAGGCAGATGAGAGATTCTCGAACCGTCTCTTACACACCTGAACTGCACTTTTGCATTTCCTTTTCTGCTGAACATGAAATTAATATCAGAGCTGATGTGAATATCCAAGAACAAAATGCTGGACAGAAAGGGCTTCATAAGCCCTTGCAGAATAAAAACATCAAGTTGCACATTGATTTATGCACACTAAGCACTGAAAACCTGCAGCATACTCTGGGCCCAGTACCAGGTAGCATCTTTTCTTTCTGCTGCTTCTGTTCCAGTGCTTCAAAACATCCATTGTTTCTTGAGAGCAGATATCTTTTTTTTGCTTTCTCCATTATTAATCACCAAGCAGGAGAGTCCTCTTCTAAAGCAGCACGAATAAGAAAATGAAACAGAACATTGCCAAAGAGCTAAATCTTCCATATTCTGAATTGCCACAAAGCTGCAGACTGAATAGGGCCAGACCTTGAAAAGTTGTCCCTAGACAGAAGAGGACAAGATTGCTGCCATTGTAGAGAGAACTGCAGAATTTTAGAGAAGCTTAAGACCTGTGCTGAGAAAGCAGGAACTTGAGACAAACTCTATTTTGGAAAAGGAATCTGTGATTCATTGAATTCCTGCCCCTCAGCATGAGCCATTATTTCAAATAATAAATGATATCTACTTTTAAAAGTGTACTGAAAGTGTCTGCTACTTCCGTGGAATTCATTGGTGGACATTTTTTAGATTCTTCTGGAAGAGACTTGCTTTCCTAAAGGCTTAAGTTTTTCCTTTTTGCTTCTGCAACACCTGTAGTACCTTTCCTCTGGTAAGGATGACAAAGAAGAATGGATATATATAGCAGACTGTACATGCAATTTGAGGAACAGACTTTCCCATAAGATTTAGCCCTCCATTCCTGCTAAATCCATTAGGGTTATGAAGGATATCCCTCTCCCCCTCCCCTTTCTCCCCCAGAACTTAAGAGGTCAAAGAGAATGTTTTAGAGTCATACATAACAAACAATGTCTCATCTTGATATATTACTATGAACATTTTTCCACTTAGAATTAAAGGAATCACACTTTAGAAGGATGACAAGGTAAACACAACAAAAATAGATTCATCACACTAAAACAAGACAGAATTACAGTGAAAGTTGTATTATAATTGTGAATCAGTTTATAACAAGAACACTGTTACTAACAGAGTCTGGATGAAAAATGAGCTTCAAATGAGGTAATTCTCAGAAAGTGTATTACACAATACAGAGACTCAAAGGGGACAGGAATAAAACCTGAAAATTGAGCAGAACACAAAGATACTTTAATGCAATGAAAATAATTCTACACTTATATCTAGCTGACTAATGCGTGTGGTTCAAAAAGTTCTTGCATTGCTAGTTGCTGAAGCAAATATTTTTAACGACTTGAGACTGGTATTTTTATAAGGGTAAATTAAGTTATTTGGATACCTGAGAACTGATCCAAGTTTTCACAGGCCACACCAGGAAAAAAAAAAAAAATAAAAAGTTCTCTGAACTTTCTGAAGAAACACAGTAGTTTATCTTTACTCTTCGCTATGTTGAGATATTTCTGATTTCCGCTACTGTAAGAAAAAGACACAGGGAAATAAATTTTAAAAATACACGCCACAGTTTTGTTTAAACATTGTCGGTAAAATTCTACATACTCATGTGCTCTTCCTTTTTGTCATGAACTAATTTTATAGGTAATATAGAGCTCTACATGTTATAGCTACAGGATAGTCTGTAAAACTGAACAGGTCTTTAAATGCAAACAAATATGACTGTAAGCACAAATGAGTTCACTCAGAATCTCTTTAAGTAAATCAACATTCAACATTAATTTTATTAGAAGTCTCTAATTTTCAACCTAACATGTTATGCACATGTTTGGGAAATTAAATTCTTGTCAGATATCTGGTGATACTCAACTGGTCTCTAATCCAAAGCCTTAACATTATTGAAAATTCATTTGAGTTACAACTCAAGGCTTCTGTGATTAAAAAAGTAGTTTCCAGAGTATTTCAAGTTTTACATTGTGAAGGAGAAAAAAATATGGTAACAGCATAAACAGGAAAAATTGTGTGTTTCAATTTCTGTGCAATCAGCTTTAAATGAGGCTTTCAAAGACTAGTTCTAAGATTTCTCAGAATTAAACTCTACTACTTCACGTTGAGGCAGTATCTTCCTTTACTTTACCTCTTTTTTCGGTGCACCATCACAATCGATATAAATTTGCTTTTAGTAATATTGTTCTGTTAACAGTAGTAATTTCAAAATAAGAATCTTCAAATCCTCCTCCTCAATAGGAGGAATAATTATGCAAAAAAATCTACTTAAATATTGTGAAAAATATGGGTTTAGTTATTGTTTTTCAGAACTCAATCTAAATATGTTGTCATGTGAGAAAATATATATTAATAGTTAATTGAATTATATAAATTTGTTTGATAATGAAATGTTTTTTAAAAAAGGGGATTACGGCATTTTAAAATCTCCTTAGCTTTACTGGGAGTTTTGCTATGAATATGTAGTTTTGACTTGAACTTGTGCTCAAGTAACATCACCAATACAGTTGTACTAGTAAATAAAAAGAACTAAGAAACATAACTCTAAAAGAATATACCAAGAACATTCTCAGCACACAATACAATTAACAGACAAATATTCAATTACTCATTTTTACACAACACAGCATATGTGTCATATGGTGTTTTTGTGCTTCTGTTTTCATATTAGAAGTTTAAATTTTTTTTTGTAAAAGTAATAGTTTGGGTTTTTTAATTTGAAAGAAAGCAAGCACTTCTAGCTAATTGAGTATAAAATGAAAAAGTTACCAGGGGCATGTAACATGCATCTCCAGGCTGTTTTATGTGAGGGAAATGGGAATGAGCTCTTTTTAAAGGTTAGTCTCTTTCTCTCAGGCAGGTTAGATTTTAAGCACCCATCTATTTCTCATTTCTACTTCTCTGTCTACACTAGCCCAAGGCTAAGACTCCATCTGGCTTCCAGTTTCTAAGATGAGCCTGATCTTTGCTTTACCTTTTAACTAGTCTTCACTTTTTACAGCTGAAGAATCTTTCATCAACTGAATATGACGATGTTTACTAATGAGATGTTTATTATTAAGAGCTTATTATTAAGATGACTGCATTTTACAGGCCTGAAATCTCCAGAACTGGTTTGAGATTATGACGGCTTGGTAGACTGAACTGACACATAAACTGAGATTTTATGTTTCACCTTAATAATTTGGGCTGCAAATTATCTCCGGAAATGGAACTGAAGTTCAGAAATCTACAAAGGAGCCTTTACAGATTTTTCTCTTATTTTTCCTGATTGCATTGCTGCCTGTTTCTCTGATAAGTAGCTGAAGGTCTTGTTGGACATCTTGTCTGTTCATCATCCATTAGCATTCCTAGTGCTACATCCTACAGCCTCTTTTTTAATCTGACTTTTGGCAGGCCCAGAATTAAGAAAATTGTACTCTCAACCTTCTCTACCTAAAATATCTTTAAATAAATGTGCTAATGTTTTGTCACAAATGCTATTTTAAGTAGACATAAACCTTCCCTCACAATCAATCTATGCCACTTCAGTAACATAAAAGGCAGTCCAAATCCTAACCTGTATCCAAATGTCCAAATTTCTGGCTTTTGTATTTGACCAACATCTTGACAGTACATCTGAGTTTGAATCCCTTCCTTCCTTCCTTCCTTCCCTCCTTTCTTTTTTCTCTTCTCTTCTCTTCTCTTCTCTTCTCTTCTCTTCTCTTCTCTTCTCTTCTCTTCTCTTCTCTTCTCTTTTCTTGCTATTCTTTCAAAAATGTTTGGAATCTGCTATGCTTTGCCACCCTGCATGATAGTCATGAAGTGCTGGCTTCTAGATCTGTAAACCGTTCTTCTGCAATAAAGTGTGCTTATTGACTAGTAAAACTGAATAGTTTTTCACAAGTGTCCTTCTTTTATATACCTAATATTTTCCGCAGTGTATATCATACCTCTGATTCTAATACTGTCAACTTGATGATACCATGTTGGGAGAGTTCTAGTGGGGCTCTAGTGCTGAAAACTTGCTTAGCACTTACATTAATCATTAAATATATATATATGTCATTAGGGAAACATAAAAAATAGCAATTTATCAAGAATATAATTATAAAATTTAAAAGAATAAATGCAAATTGTTACACACGTTATACACATGGTGCATATACATATCTACATATATGCACACGTGCACAAAAGCCCACACACATACCTGATTAAATCAAATGTCTTTATAAGCTGTGCGGTTCAGAACCTTAACAAGATTAATTCAACCCAGAACCCAACTCTGAAGTTAGTTGTACATAACAAAGAAATTGGTCATTATATCTGGCTGCCTGTGATTGCTGCAACTGACTATCCAGTAACCACTTATAACTAAACTGATTAAAGTAGTCTTTTCCACTGAACAGGCCAAGGCATTAATCCCTGTTTTGGGATATTTAACAAATAATTTAACCATTTATCCACCAATCCCTCAAAATAACACCAATTAAAACAACATCCAGAGACAATACTTTATGCCTTTGTGATTTCACATATTTATTGTTGTGCCCAGCAATTTCTGCAAGATGCAATTTCTTATGATGAAGTATTTCTCCTATCAGTGTTTCCAGAACATTAGATCAATTAATGTTTAGCTTTGATTGGTAGTGCTCATGTAACATTTAGATCCTTTACTAAATTATAAATTATCTCAGCTGCTTATGGTGAATCGGTTGGTCTTTTCCTTTTTCATATTTAGACAAATACCTAATCCAGAAATGTTCCTGCTGCTTGTTACAGAGTTTCATGAAGATGTTCAGGATGTAATTTATCCTGGCCTGGTACTATGTCAGTTTTAATAGGTCTAATTTCCTAACTCCCTGCTTCATTGTGACCATAAAGCCTTTTAGCATTTCACTTGCTTCACCAGGAAAATTTATCCCAGGCTGTGGAATATGACCTTCAAATTCTTTCATGCATACACTAGCAAAGGATTCATTCAGCCTCTTGGCAATATGATTTGTCATTAACATCTCAGTCTTGTCCTTCAATAGTTCATCTGACTCCTTGTCTACCTTCCAGCCAGTATTGTAATTGTAACATTTTAATCCATTTATTATTTTAGTCTTCATCGTTGTTAGCAATTAGAAGCCTAGCTTCGAAGTCTTCTTTTTTTCTTCAGACTTGTCTCAAAGGAATTTTTCTTTAAACCTTTTGAGAATACCTATTTTCTTGCACTGCTTTTTTCATATGTAATAAAAAACTTTTTTATGCGATGTGTTTGCTTCATATAGTACCACTCTTTATGATCTCTGCCTCTTTTCTATTTCCCTTCCTTTCTTCTTTATTCCAATCCATCCATTTTATCCAAGACCATATCTTCCAAATTTTCCAAATGGACAGAATAAAGTGTCAAATAATATTCTGGATTCTATTTTGTCATCTCAGTATGTCTATTTGTGGATTGACTGATATGTCAGAGAGTCATGCTGCCATCCAGAGGACCTGGATAGGCTGGAGAGATGGGCTGACAAGAATCTCATGAAGGTCATCAAGGGGAATGGCAAAGTTCTGAATCTGAGGAGGAAAAACCTCAGGTGCCAATATATGCTGGGGGCTAGCCAGCTAGGAAGGAACTTGGCAAAAAGGGACCTGGGGGTACAGGTGTATACCTGGCCTTTATTAGATAAAGTATTGCCAGCAGGTTGACAGAGGTAATCCTTCTCTACACAGCCACAGCTGGGGTGGTGTGTCATGTTCTGGGCTTCCCCTGTATGAGAGAAGCATGGTCATGCTGGAGAGAGTACAAGGAAGAGCCACAAAGGTGATTAGGGGACTGGAGCATTTCTTGTGCAATAAAAGCATTCTTATACAACAAGGGACTCTATCTCACAAAGGAAAAGACTGAGGGGGGACCTTATCAATGTATATAAATACCTGAGAGCACGTAGAGCGTTCACAGAGCCTGGATCTTTTCAGCAACAGTATCAGAGGCAATGGGCACAAACTGAAACAGAGGTCACCCTGTTTGGATGCCACAATTTTTTACCGTGAGTGTGACCAAGGACTGGCACAGGTTGCAAGGGGAGGGTGTGGAGTTTCCATCCTTGGAGACATTCAAAATACATCTGTATACAGACCTTGCCAACCCACTCTAGGTATCCCTCCTTGAGCAGGGGAGTTGGACCAAATGAGCACCAGAGTTCCCTTCTAACCTCAACCTTTTTGAGATTCTGTGAGGAGTCCCTAAACTTGGTCTTTGTTCTGCACTGTCTTGTAACACATATACATATACAAATATTTTGGAAAAAAGTCATAGTCTCATGTTGTAAATTGAATTCAAACATTATTCTTTCTTTTTTATAGTCACAAAGGAAAAGCTTAAGCTTTTTTTCCTAATATTTCTACTCAAATTTTCAGTTTTGAAATAAATTGATATGTAAGTGGTGACCTGTGAAGCAAAGCTACACCGAATGCAACCTGCTTCTTCTTGGGTTGTGAATTTCAGTTTGCCAGTTCAAAACTATATAAAATGTTTAATATTAATCCAGGAATAATTTCTATTTCCCCAATAAAGTTTGATAGCACCTCCCAAATCTGTTTTCCTCAGTTTTTCTACTTTTAAATGTAATCATTTATCAGTTGTGCCACTCCATTTTCTATTATTTTGGCCATGCAGTGAGGTGTTGCTGAATGGCTCTAATGGGCTGATTTTGGACTGCCCCAATCCGCGATCCTTGATTACTTGCCCAACTAAGATAAACTGATAGAATTGTTACAATTATACTTTTACAGAGACTTTTAGTAGCAGGAAGAGAGTGATTTCTCTTAGCAGCAATTTTTGGTAACAACACACACCCACTAAAGTGTATTGAAAAATACTTACTTGGGAGAAGTGGCATGATTTCTGGTTTCCTGGAAGTTTGAGGACTATAAGCACAGGTAAATCAAACCTAATACAGTCTCACTAAGCAAAAATATCTTAACGAACATATAGATTATATTTACATAGTATTTTGAGCAGATCGAGTTATTTCCATACATCTCATACACTGCAATTTAGACCTGAGAGTTGTATTGTTACTCAAAATTCATTGCAATAATTGAAGTTAGCTGGAATCAATGTAATGAATAGAGTATCCTGTCTCTTGTCCCATGGAGTACTGTGTAAAAGGCTCCTACTTCACCTCTCTGATTTTGACAAAAAGTTCTATGCTTACTAAATCCGTCATATGCAAAGCATCAAAAAATTATTTTTATTATTAATTTATAAAAGATATTAAAAAGGTTTCCAAAGTTTAAAAATAAATACTATCTAGAAATAGGTAGATGGCAAAAACTTTCCCTTTTGAGTATGCAGAAAGTTAAGTGAATATCTTGTGCATGCTGAAAGATCATTGTTTAAGAGAGTTGACAGGTATGGAAGTCTAAATTATAAATTTTTATTAACAAATTGTTGTGGAAACTGTGGGGTATCATTTGAATGTTTAAGACACTACGGTGAGAGCCACTTAAAACTAACTGTTGTATTATATTGAAATTTGTCTCAAACTATGCTAGTCTTCTTATACACCATTCCAGAACAGACTATTTTTGAGTGACTTCTGACCACAAGATAGATCAACAGTAAAACATGGAAACTAAAAATACATCATTTGCATGAGAGAGAACAAAAGGAGATCCACCTCTTAAAGAACTGCTTAAAAAAAATCTAAGCAGCTTGAAAATTATTTCAAAATGTTAGAATTGTAGAATTTTCTAACATTATACAAAATGTTAGAAAATACAGAGCTTACTGACTTATTCCAGGGTATTTAATGTTTTCAGTAGATTTCAGCAAGCCAGGAAAAGCAAACTAAAATACAGATGAAGAGAACTTCATTTATGCTGAAGTAGGACACATGTACAGTATGTTTTCAAGTACATAGTGAAAAGAAAGATAAAAACAAAGTTTCTGGCTAAACTGTTTTTTGACTAACACAGAGTGAGTAAGCCAATTCAAATGGACAAAAGCCAGCTTATTTGTTTTAAATATAAGAGACCACTCATTTGCTTTCACAACTTGTGAAATATGGACTGTGTTCTGACACTGGAAATATTATTTCATATTCTAAATAGAAACAGAAAACAATTTTGAAGCAGGGAAGTACGCAGAGATTCAAGTTACAATTACTCAACCAACAAAAAGCGCATGTAACAGTATGGTGATGGAAATGGTGCAACTCAAGAAAATGTCTAGCCCAGAAGGAAAGGTAGTGACAACTGCAGTAATTTGTGGGATTTTTTCCAGAATTTGCAAGTGCCATGTCACGAGTGCTTTAGGTCACTTAACGAATCACCAGGAAGGTAACAGCCAAAGCAGAAGTTTTGGGAGCAGACAGTGTTTCTGGTAAGCTCAAAGGCAGCCAAACTGCCAGTAATCAAGTCCTAGGGCAAAAGAGTATTCCTGAGATTATAGCGGGATGGCCCAGGGGTGGTGATGGTGGTGTTATGCACTACCAAATGTCATGAGAGTGTAGCAAACAGAACAAAGAAGATCTAAGATCATTAATTCAGAGAAGTAATTCACAGCAACCATTCTGTTCTGAATACAGAACCAGTAATTCACAGCATTTTTGCCTAAGATGAATAGACTAGCAGCCTGAAATAAAATGGAGTATTTGTATGGGCCCAGATGTGTAAACTGATGTGGTGTTAGAAGCAATGGTACCAGAACAATACTAGCAATTAATGGGACACAGAGAAGATAAAGGTTTCACTAGAAGACCATATGAATTAATGGATATGTAAATACTTCATTTAAAAAAAAAAAAGATTTAGAGAATCAAGGGATCTGGCAAAATGAGGAAGATGTGAAAGTTTTCAGCACAGTGCAAGGCTAACAGGAAACAACCACTTGAGTCTTTTACATTTATTAAATTTCTTCTACCTTTAGACAAAAATTAAAAGTTGGATGAAATCGGTCTTCTACTCTAGTTAACATGGAAGAAGAGAATGTTCATTTAAAGAGGGAAATACTGAGACATTCAATTGCATACAGACTCAAAAGAAGATATTCTAAGAAATATGCCTGCACATAAGATAATTAAAAAAACCCCTACCTTTTGGATTATATAAATGGCACTCAGATTTGTGCAGTTTATTGTTGGCAAAACTGCTGTGTTTTTGTGGCAAAAACAAAAGAGAAAGTTAGAAGTTTTTTTCAAAGTGATTTGAGAAAAAAAAACACAACCATTTGCATTAAACAACAGTGTGAAATTATATAGAAGGACTAAAACTGGCTGTGGGGAGGAGTTAACACACTGAAGTGAGGAAGGTAGTCAAGACTGAGATTATTATTTGCCTGCTTTCTGGAAAACAGAAAGAAGTAACAAGTTTCTTCTGTATAGAGAATCAGAGTGAGTCTTCAAACCAGGGAAACTATTCTACAGAGCTGTTACACAGAGAAGGACTTGCATTTTAAATATGCATTTGCAAAAACTGAACTGTGATTGCCATATCTAGTGCCAAATGTGAAATTTAGGAGAAAGCAATTAAGATTTTACCATAAAGTTTTGACTGGTATAACCTCATTAAATAAGTAATTTTTAAAGAGGGTAAGGTTACAAATTGTGAGAAAAATATATGAAACAGAATATACTGTGGTCATTAACAGATCAGTCACATGAAAAATATCATTTGTGAGAGGTCTGTGGAAACCGGTGGTCCCTTGAAGAAAAATATGGCTTTTTTTTAACATATAGTAACTGAAAAAAAAAAAGAAAAAGAAAATTATGTGCCTCTTGTTTCTTTTGTTGTCTATTTTCAAAACCTTGAAAGAGCTAAAATACAAACTGGTGCCTCTCTTGATTTTTAAATCTATCTTGAACATGGAAGAATATTTACATGTTTGACATAGTGATGTACAATCACTGGACAATGTTTATTTGGTTTGGATTTTAATCACTAATAAATTTTATTATCTTTAAGAAGAAAATCTGGTTAAACAAATGCAGACAAGGATATTGGATATGGAATATGCTGGCTATGAGGCAGTGAGACAATTTCCCATCAGATTTACTCAGCCATTTTATTTTGCTTCCAGTGCTCACTTGGGCTCCTAATACTGTAGTCTTTTTCTTCAAAATTCTTGCTTTGTCTGTCTTTGCCTGATCAGTCAATCTTTTAACATCTTCCTGAAATTACATGCTATCTAGAAAGCAGGTTGCTGACTATCACAGTAAAGTTGCTGGCTGCTTTAAAATAAATGCAAAGGATTTTCCCATAAAATTCAACCTATACAAATTAAAATATTTTTGCAGAGTTCACTGTCTGAACTTGTTAAACACCTGCAAAAGGAGTATGGCTGGATCACACCATTTTACAATTGTACCACTTTGTCTAAGTTCGTGTTTTTTCTTGTTTCTACAGCAATTACTCAGACCCCATGCTATTCCCTTCAACTTTTTTTATTCCTCTACATGAGTCAAATGTATTTATCTGCCTTGCTGTTACACCAAGCCTATGTACTGTAGCTTTGTCTTTCATGTGTAATTTCTTTTGCAGTCAAGTAGAATAATTAGTTCCTTTTCTTCAGCACATGAAGCTTTTCTCATCTTCATTGCTTTAAAATGGAGTTCTTTCTAGCTGAAAAAGCCTTCTTGGCTGATGTAAGGGTCCTTGGTTTCTCCACAGCTCTGCAGGAACTCATCAAGATTTCTCACCTCACTGAATACAAGGGATTTTTTTCTCCTGCCAGTGGTATTCTAGAGATCTTAAAAATTAATACATTCTAATTGCATATCAGTCGAAACTTTAACTTGGAATATTCATAGAATGGTTTCAGCTGGGATTGTCAAGAGTATAAAATTTGTTTTAGCACTGTTGCTACTGATCTCTATCATTCCTTTTTTTATTCTCAAGAGTTACATGGTGTTTGCACTTTGAACAGCATGTCACTCGTACATATCATCTTATTTAAATGTTACACTTATCATTGGGACAAAATACTGCAAAATTTAATTAGAAATGAAGAAGGTGATTTTACATTCAGCAAGGGTTTTTGTTGAAAATCTTTATTATGCTGGAATTAATTCTCATACAAGAACTGTTACTGAAATAAAAAGTTCCACTCAAAGTACAGATTTGGTGAATCTTGTCTGAATTCGATCTTTACATTTTTTTTTCAGGAAAGGAAGAGGATGTTTCAGCTTTACTGTAACAGAATTCAATTTAGGCTCTGCAAGTAGATGAAACAATTGTCTAAATTTCAAGGTTATCAGATTATTTGCATGTATTGTATGCAGATGCAAATTCTGATTGACAGATTCTAATCAATGAAGAAATTATTAGTACTACCTTAGCAATTTATTTTGCACAATATTGTGAAATTGGAAAAAGCTATAAAAGCAAATGTGGAATTGGTTAAATTCTACATAACTTGGATATGTTGCAATAGTAACAGAAAAATTTAAATCTAAGCTATAGCTAATGTAATCTATTTTCTCCCCATGCCTTCTATGTGAACATTATGCAATCAACAGAGGAAGCCAAAAATGCAAAAAGAATATAACAGTCAAATTTGGTATAGTGAGAAAAAAATTACATGCAAATTAAAGACAAACATTTCTATTTGCAAATTTGGAGACAGGTTCTTTTCTCTCAGGAGAAATTAAACCCACAAATAACAGGGAAGCACCCTACAAAGCAAGTATCAGAATGAGCTAGGCTCCACTGAAGTCAACAATATGACCTTCAATCTACCACTTATTAGTTCAACTGTTAAAATAAATATTATGGGAAATCTCACTAAAAGAAAAACTTCAAATTATACTTCCAAAGTAAAAGAACATAAATTTCAGATCAATTTGAGTTGTGAATGGCATTTTCAAACATTTCAAAATAAATTATATTCACATTAAACATATTTAATATTTACTCATTCTATATTATAAGTTCTGCAATTTTATTATCAATTTATCAACAAAGTGTTGGAATGAAGTAGACCATGGGGGATGTTAATTAAAAGTAATCTCTTAATTGCATGCTAAAAAGTGTAAGACAGACGCTACTTTCCCAAAGGCAGAAGGAGGATTGTATTTACAATTCAGTTATGGACAGGTGCCCAGATTTTAGCTTATCTATCATTTGCTACATGCTGAGTTTGCTGCATACAAGCTGCCATTACTAATAGTCTGGGACAGAGCCATGAAATTTCAAGTACTGTATATTCCAGGTCAGAGCACAATCTAGTTAGTGTCATTTGAAATTCCTCCACCATTCCTCTGCTTAATAAAACCTGCTGGTGACCAATTGAACTGCAACATTGATTTACTTCTATGTGGTCTTTTTTTTTTTTTTTGTTTGTATGCTTATTTTTTTCTTTTTTTGCCTATGCTTTAGAAGCACAGCTCTATTTCTTGTTGAAAATCCTTTAGTTTCTAGGATGTTTGCAATTACACGTACTATCCATGTTACACAGACCATGCAGCAGGAAATTCCATGGATGGCAGAACAAGGAACTTTCCTTTCAAGTAACACATCATGTTTAGAAAAAAAAATATCTGTGCTACATTGAGCATCAAATCTTTTGAGATAACCTAGAACACATCTAGTTTTTGGCTTTTCATCTGTATGACATAGAACTGAAGAAGCATTGCAATGGACCACTACAAGGAAGATTAGATGCTACAAATAGTGTCTTTTACCAAGCATGTTAGAACTTCCATTTGAACTTTAAGGTGTGTGAATTGCTGGATTGTTTAGAAAGTGCAGATCTAGTATTATTCTAGTGATAATTTCATCACAGAGAGATGGAATTTAGATACTTTTAGCTCGAAAACCAGTTATGTTTTTGGGTTTTGGTGGAAGAGCATTCTGAAAGCTATACCACTATACTGGAGAACTGAGATTTTTATTTTTATAGATTTTTTTCCTAGATTCTTAACCATGGTTAACCATTTCTAGTATTCACCTTTTGCATATTAAAATAATTAATTAATATATTTAATAATATTAATAATACTGTTAGAAACATGAGCAGTATGTAGGCAGTATGGCAGAATTGCAAGAAATAGCCCGATACTGTGCCGACGTATTTACATTGACAATAAAAATTACATTTCTAAGCATGGGTGATTTGGCCTGGAGGAATCTGAGTTTTCATTCTCTCTGTGGGTA
The DNA here is from genome assembly GCA_018881555.1 of Amblyornis subalaris. Taxonomy (NCBI): domain Eukaryota; kingdom Metazoa; phylum Chordata; class Aves; order Passeriformes; family Ptilonorhynchidae; genus Amblyornis; species Amblyornis subalaris. Next base: position 46,379 of record JACAXG010000002.1, on the reverse strand, counting down.
TCTGTGCACACCCATGCCCCCCCACAAGACACTCTACCCTTTTGTCTATGAGTTATCATTTAACTATTTGAGAACTAATGTCAAACTAATAATGCTGTTTGTTATGTTGCGGGTTTAAGAACACAAACTTTGGCCTTCTGTGGTGAGTAAACCTTGACTAACAACCAAATTCTCACCCAGCCACTGGTTCTATCCACTTGTCCTGGGTTAGGTCTATATTCTATTACCACCCACAAAACCAGGATAAATTCACAGTTACACACCCGGTCCCTGAGGGACTCCTTATCTCAACTGAGATAAGCACTCCGGCCAACAGCAAGCACCACCCCTCCTGGTTAGATAAGCTCAGCTAATGGCCCATTACACCACCCATCCTGATTAACGGCCCATTGCACCACCCATCCTCATTAATGGCCCGTTATTGCACTTGGTAAAAATAGAATGTCAGAAACCATGAGAATAATCCGAGCTCATTGAAATAGAGTATCAGAAGCCATAAGACTCATCTGAGTCAGAAACCATGAGAATCATCTGAGCTCATTGCTGAAGCAATCAATAGAACATCGGGAAAATCCTCTTCCATTGTGGAAGTCCTCACCCCTGGGGGAGGTGCCAGCCAAGAAAACAGCATAAAAGAAGGGTTTGGGATGGGAGAAGACACTCTCGACTCGACTCGACTCCACTCCACTCGACTCCACTCCACTCCACTCCACTCCACTCCACTCCACTCCACTCCACTCCACACCACTCCACTCCACTCCACTCCACTCCACTCCTCGGAACTGGACTCAATTACTCCACTCCTCTGGACTGGACTGGACTCCACTCCACTGCTCTACTGGACTGGACTACTGGGACTGGACTACCAGGCCTTTCTGCAGGACCAGTGCCTAACTGGACTACACAGCTACCACCCTGGTCAACAGGGTGTCAGGTTGTACCGTGACTCTGTCGGTTTGTTTAAGCCAGTGTTTCTGTATTACTGCATTTATTTTAACCTTTTTTATTTAAATTGTAATTTTGACATAAAATCTCTCGAGGTATTTTGTGTGGGGTTAATTTCCCCTGCTGGTTTACAGTCAAACCAGCACACCACTTGTTCAGCAGGATGGGATGAAAACAGACTAAATAGAAAAGAGCTTATGGGTTGAGGTAAAGAGATGGAGATCAGATGCCAATAACTCTTGTGAGCAGCACAACTTGAATTGGGGTAAATGTACTGCTTATTAAAACAAAACTAATTCAGGTAGTGGGAAACAAAAAAAAAAATCCAATTGAAACATCATCCTTCTCCTCCTTGTACTAGGTTTAAGTTCACTCCTTCACCCCAGACTCCTTTATCACCCCCTCAAACAGGGTTTGCAACTCAGTCCATAACAGTTGATGTCTCCTGCTCCTTTCTCCTCTCTGCTTCCTCCACACACTTTTCCTGCTCCGCCACAGTGTCCTCCAAGGGTTGCAGGGGAGTATCTGCTCCAGCCATGGAGCTCCTTCTCCTTCTCATTCTCCTCCTCTTCCTCCCTCTGGAACTGACTGTGTCTGGCATGTGGCAGTCCCAGCCTCTCCTCACAGAGGCCTCCTGCCAGTCCACACTGCTGCCAACGCTTGGACACCAGCAACATATACACCCTCACAACATGAAATTGCTGAAAAAGTGAAGAAAATTTTTCTAACTTGTTCCAGACCTTTTTGTGTTCTTAGCTGAATGACCTTTCCAATGTTAGCTTGACTACACACCTTGGTGACACCCACTTTTACAGACTCCAAGATTATAACATTTTTAAATTTTTAAGTGTTTAGAAACCTAACATGTAAAAATATCATCAATGCATAACTTTCATATATTATATATCATAATAAAAATAGAGCACCAAATAATAAAAGTTGTATATCATCATTTTATAGCTTGTTATCAAAAAGATATGCTGATAAAAATTAGCAGAAGATATAAAAACACTGGAAGAAAAATAAGCCGAGCTGGTCTGCTTCACAATGTTCAGACCTATGTTCTATGCAATAACTCAAAATTATTATTTATCTTTATGCTCCATTGAAGCATACCTTTACACTTTCACTCCAAGCCCTTTTGAGTGAGTCACAGAAAGCACAGAACATTTTCAAATCACTCAAAAAGTGTCTACATTTGAAAAGAAAACAGTGTATTTTTCACTTGCTAGCATTATACATTGAATTTCAACAAACTAAATTTAACTAAATCCCTTTCTCCTCTTAAGTTCAAGTGCTGCACAGGCTGGTCTCTTCACTCCAAAACTTGCTAGAATTTACATGTTCCTCTAAAACATTTTTTTAGAGTCATCAAAATAATAAGCCCTTCAGTCTGATCATTGATAACCTCCTTCTGGACTTCAAAACTTATGGCTATTAAGGTGTCATAACTTACTGAACATGCTCAGGGAGCCTTAGATCCTCTCTTGGAAGATGCCAAGGGAAGCTAAATCCACAGCTGCTGCTTTCTCATCTTTATGCTTGGCTGCTGTCAAAACAATCCCTACATAAAATGGGATTTTCCAGCTAGGTGGCCACCAGGAACAGTTGGTCTCGCAGGCCATCTAAAGTCAGAACTTGGAGCATTCAATTAAGACAGTTTTTCACTACGTTTTATAGCACTTTTGTGACTAGTTTATAACTGTTATCAGTGAAGTTTCTTTAAATTGCATCAGTTGCTTACCGTAAAGTTGAAACTGCTGTGAAGTGACTCTTTTATGGAAACACTAGCTCCTATTCTTTTTTCCATCATAGGGACTGGGCAGCAGGTAATGTCTTGTATTTGTCAATGTTGCTGGGATTGACAGGCAAGTAGAAATTCAAAATACCAAACAACTCTTTTGTGAAGACAACTCAAGGCTTCTTTGTAAAAGAGATACTTGAAGATGTTTGTTAGTTCAAGAAACATTTCATATCAATGCACAAAAATGAGAGTTATATTGCCACAGAAAGATGCTATAACTAATGTGATTTAAAACTTCTTATTAACAAAAAGGTAGATATTTCATATAGTAGTATTGATGTAAAATTAGTACTTAGTAGTTTTACGTGTTTCTTACCAAACAAGGTAAGCACAAAAAGGTAAATTGCATTGACTTTTCATTTCTTTTTGGTTTTTGCAGTCAAGTACAGTGAAAGGAAAACCAAAATGTTATAAAGAAATTACTCTCATTTGCTTCGCACAAGAGGTATAAGAGGAGTAGCATAACTCTGATTGCTTAATTACAGGAATATTACATATATGAACAGATGTGTCGACATACTTCAAATCAGGATGAAAATACAGTATTTTATTTTTTTAAAAAAAAACCTGCTAAAGTTGATTTGCTTAGAAAAAATAATTTAATAAATTTTTTTGCTTTTATATGTGCAGGTAGATGAGAGACAATTAGGGATCAATTTACCACAGGAGGTTATGTGCTAATGTAGATTTCTAAAACCTGTAGCTGTTTCTCAAAAAGAAAATTCTCTTCCTCTGCCTTAACAACAAGTAATGTCATCTGAATTAATTTTTTTTTCTTTTCATCAAATCTGGAACCTTGAATACAAACGTATTTGGCTCTTCATCTTTATAATAATATGATATCCAAAGAGTTGTGGAAATCTACACATAAAACTTTCAACAACATTAATGTGAAAGACTGATTTAAAAGGTTCATGAATTACCTTCCTCCTCTATAAAAATCTTAAATCTTTGAGTTTGAGAGTCTGAGTTTCCATCAGGGCATTAAATGGAATTATACAGAATTAAAAAAGTGTACAAAAGCCATAAAATCAGTGCAAGTCTCATCAAGTTTTCATCCTACATTGACCAATCCAATGGAAGTTGATTCTTCAATTACAGTACTATCAAGCAGAACAAACTTTGAGTGTCCCTTTCCTGAAAATAGTCTTGCAATTTAAAAAAAAAAAAATCTTGATTGCTAGTATATTAAAATGGCTTCTGATATTTACTAAAACAACTGTTCAGCTTGTTAGTATTAAAACATGAATTTAAAAATTGATTGACAAATAGAACAAATCAACACTTTAGAAGTTTGTTTGCCCAGCTAAATGTAGATAGATCTCATTTTCCTTCTAATGTAATAGTTAAATAATTTTTAGGGCACTGGTTTTCAAACTTGTTTGTATTCACTTTTAATAGACCCACCTCTTTTCCTGTTCTCTACTTCCACTTCCCCAGTTGCATAGAGGTTGTTTTAAAATTATATTAAGGGAAAAAGTTAAAACACCTCTAATTTCCATACATATAACAAGAAACATAGTTAATTCTTCCTCCCCAGTGCAGGTAATTTTTTTGATTTGCTACCTCAAATGTGTAAACTTTCTATCCAATGTTAGTATCAGTCATATAGAAAATTAAATTTACCTAACAATCAAACACCTACAAGGGAATATGAATTAAATTCCTCAGTTTGAAAACATCTCTGAATACACATGTTGTTTTGGTATATTCTGTAACAACCTAGAAATATCTTTGCTTGAGGACAAGGGATCATTTGACAAGCTTGATTTCCTCAATCTGTATTGTATAAACTATAGATTAGGATTGCTGTAGAAATCCAGATACTGCATGTGCAGCCATAACTCATTTTCTGCTTGTCTTTCTCTTAGAAACTACTTACATAAGAGCATGAAAAAAGAGCCATGCAATACTCATGCCGTTTCCTGCTGTTTTAATCAAATCTTTGTTTTATATGGAAGAAATACAGTGAAAGAAGTCAAGCCATCAGAAATGAGACCCCACAGCTTATCAGTCCAATTATCTCAGTATGTTTCAGCAGTTTGTGAATATAATGTGGAATTCTCTAATACTTCATAAAAAAATTTTATTTATAATAACTACCTGTATCTTCTCTAGTGTTTAAGAGAAATTTTTGATTGGCATTTGGAACTTTTCCCCTAGTACCAGAACTGAACAAGAAAATAAGTGAGCCTTGGTGACCAATTTGTCAATCAATATGCCAGTGTAGTCATTTACTCAAACTAGGATGTAGCAAGCTGTTGCACCACAAACAACATCATTTGTATTAAATAACAGCATCACTGACAGAAGATTAATGACATTTTGTCCCTTTTTTCCAAGACAGTTAAATAATGTTATCCTGTTTCATTAGATAAAAATATTGTCTACTACAGAGCATTTTAAAATACATTGTGTGTAACTTTCTATAATAGTAACTTCAGAAGTAATATTATTTATTGTAATAAAGTCAGTGTGGGAAAAAAAAAAGGGCAGATTCTTGTGTCCTCCTCTCCATTTTTATTTTAGTTTAGCTTGCTCAGGAGTGATTTGCAAGGGACTCTTGTGAAGGCTTCCTGAAAAAAGGGCAACTTCATAGCTCCTCCAGAGGCTTTTTGTGTGACTATACTCTTCCTACAATGGTATCTTTGAGAGAAAAAATTTTAAAAAGTATTTCCCTATTACATAGAATTTTGTACATACACTTATGATTACAAAGATCTTCATTAATAGAAACAAATAATAAAAATGCCTATGGTAGTTAAGAATAGTTTTTTTTAAAGCCTGTTGACTTTGTCATTGCTGTATATGTTTTGTGATGCATATTACTGAGGTTGATAGGGGTGGGTAAAATGTTCTGTAGCTTGATTGCTCAAAGCAGACAGTGTACTGGAACAACCTACAACTGTGCCTGTGCATCCAAATTCACTACTGAGAGGGAAATGGGAAATGCAGCTTATAGATTGACAGGGAGAATACTTGATTACAAAGAGCTACCCCACTGCCTAGACTTGACTGAACAGACTATACAGAGAAGGGAATTAGATACAAAAGACACAGTTTGAAATAGCATGGAAGTGAATACAATAAATTTTAGGCAAAATTAGAAGTGTTTAAACTAAACAACATTAAAAAACCCCACACCTCTTCCTAGTCACAAACGTGCCTGATATGTGCAGCCTTCCCACTTTAAACTCTTGAGGCACTATACAAACCAATTGAAGAAGGTGCTTGAAAAAAGCCAACATGGATTTGCCACAGGCAAATCATGCCAAACTAACCTGATTGCTACTTACAACAAAATTGCATCTTCTGTCTGGCAGGTGAATTGTTAGAAACAAAGATCCTATTATTATACTAGTGGGTTTGGCAATTAAAAAAGGAAATGGTTAAAAATTTTTTGCATTGTGTAGTTCAGTGGATGATTTTCAATAGGTTTTGAAACTTTAAAACCATGCAGCAACCATATGAGTGATGCATAATTATGACCATTAGAAAAGAATAATGGCTTAGATCTGAGATCTTTGCTTTTGGAAAAAATTGTGTTAACATATAGGGACTGCTGTTTCTATGTATGGAGCATAAGTTACAGAAATACTCTAATAAAAAATATATGCATCATTTAACAGTAAGATTTGATCCTGACCGGACAAAACAACCTATTCAACTCAGATGCTGAAGAACACCTATTTCTATTCAGAAGGCTGTCTAACAGAGAAGGAATCTGACTGCTCTAAATTTCATTCCTTCAGGCTCTGCAGCAGAGTCTGTGAAACTGAGTCAGGCACCTGCATTCCCTATAGTAACTGCAGGGATTGAAGCATCTCATTATGGGATTCATAGCACACAGCATTGCCTAAACAAGGAAGAGCTGATGGCATAACTGCATCTCAAATCCCAAACTCAGTGTATTTGTTTATCTTAAAGTGACATTTCTGAAATTTGTTCTCACTGGATGGGTAGCGCAACACCGCCTCTATAGTCAGACAAGCAACTCTGTCTAATTTTCATACACGGTAAAGATATAACTTCCTAAAGTTTTCACTTTTTCCCTATCCACAAATACATATTCAAGCATCTCAGGATCATGAAAAAGCGTTTCTACAGAGACAGGTAAAAGGATTTCCTATGTAGGCTGAACACTAAGCTTATAATAGCTTTTTCTTTCTCTAAGAGTGACATCAGAAGTCCAACCTACATTCCTAATGTGATCTGGGAGTCTCTCCAGGGAGAGAAAAATAAAACCAAGAGAGAAAAGAGACAAAAGAGGCCAGAGAAATAACAGAGAGAGAGGGGAAATGACAGTAGAGCCTGACAGGTGGAAGAGAGTAGATAGATGGGAAGACAAATAAAAGCTTCGAATGCGTACAACAAGGATTAAAATTAATAGTAGAGAATTTAAAAAGATTCAAAAATACATGTTTTAAGGTAACACTAGAATTTAGCATACTTATCATCTCTTTACAACAGAAATCTGAAGGCCTCTGTATAGTTATTATGATTTCCAAGTTATAACAATCCTTACATTAGATCTGTACTTTCCTTATGCTGCATTTTTTATAGTCTCAGTGTAAATTATCTCATTAGCTTCCTAGTCTGTTTCTCAGTAGAGATGGAGGCACATATTATGATGGAGCACGCTTTAATGAGCACAAATAAGACAGGACAGTTTTCTGAGAATTTTTTTTGTGGGTTTCTTTATTTCGTTTGTTTGGTTTTTTTCTCTCAATATTTCAGTTTAAAATGCTGCTTGTGGGTTACATCTTGATGTTAGCCCTTCCACTGGATAAAACTTTCAGGTGTCCAGGCTTGAAAGTATCTATCCCGATTAACAAATTAAAAAGAGTAAACTAAAGTTCTGTTGTCATCCTGGAGTCCCATACCAAAGAGGAAATGGTAAAGGAGTTCTGAGAGAGGCACTTTGCATAGACCTTTCTGACAGAGTTGATATGCTCCTCCATCATCTTCCTTTTTTGTGGAAATCTGTTTTCAACAATGAAAGACTATTTAGTTCTGTCCTAGACTGACAATGCCTACTGTTGAGCATCTGCAAATTAATGCTTTCATTTAAAAAGAAGTATCCCCATCTAATTCTGCTAGATTTTAAAGCTCTTTTAAAAAAATCTAGAATGAACCTTGCTGAAGCTGATTCTTATATTACACTGACCATGATCACTTATCAGAGAATCTGCATGCCTGCAGTCATAAAAAGAAATCAGCATGTTAAAAAATATTAAAAAAAAAATTCTACACATTATAGTCACACTCCAGTGATCTGACAAAGAAAGACTTATTTGTCACAATTCTTGATTTTATAGGCAAGAGAAGGAGCATTGGCAAATAGCCTTTGTGATTATAACTTTTCGTGTTTCAACACAACAGCTTTTTCTGTATGTGGAGAACTTAGAGGACTGAAGCCAGGCATGGCTAAGGGGAATTAAAAAGTTTAAGATTATTTTCTTCCCAATTAATATAATTTATTGTGCTTTGTACTCCCTACCATGCTACAGGCAGCAGGTTATCTTATCTTAGAAGCCTAATCCTCATATCAATCCCTCATGAAGATTGCTTAATCCCCCTAAAGCCAAAAGAGACACTTAAAAACGTTTGGTTTCCATGTACAACTTTATTGGTATGTGTATCAAAATTTATTCCTCTAGTGTGTGAATTAGTGAGGTAAATACATTTATAAAGTGAATGTGAAAAGAAAATGTGTTGTGAGCTAGGTCTTTAGTTCACAAAATATTTCAGTTTCCTTACACAAGCAGTAATTTTCCTGGCAGTGTTACCTTCAACTATGGTCTCTTGTATTGAGGATCTCACAGCTCATCAGTCCCTCCACTGTACCATGAGGAGACCTCCTGTAAGCATATATCTGCAGTAAAATTATTTTGCTAAAGAGTATCTGACAATCACTTCTCCAAGATGCTAGGGGACTTTCTCTGTGAAGACACTTTTGGAAAAAAAGTTTTAAAAGCTAGCACTTCAGAACTTTATTTTAAATGTAGAAAGAGAATTAAAATACAAGTTGGATTCTGCTGGTAATAAGGACCGAAAAAAAAATCCCTGAATAAATGCTCACTATACACAGTGTTTAGTTTTCACTAGGTTGCATAAGAAACACTCCAGGAAATGCTTCGTGGTACCTGCTCTAATGGAAGTTTGCAAAAGAAGAGAGAGATGAAACAAAGAGCTTATAAGTGGAAACATCGGAAAAGGTAGTGAAAAGTGATATCACACAGAAAAAACAAAACTGGAAATATGGTGCAGGGAAAAAACAGAGCTTGTAGCAACATCAGTGAAGAATCAAGCAGCAATAAATGCTGAGAAACAAAAGTATTGATAGCGAGAACAGAAAAAAGCAGAACTGCAAAGCATGTAGATGAAATGATACTAGAAAATTAAGGCCTGGAGAAACTTAAAGGAGGACAATTTTAAAACAACAGAAATCAGCCAGAAGGAGTAGAGTCATAAAGCTTCTTGAACAAGTCAATTTAAGACCTTTAAAACCAGATGGAATTCTCAACTGTCCTACTGCTTTCCAAAGCATAGTCACAAAACTTTGCTTCCAGGCCTTAGCTTGGTACTCTAATATGTCATCTCCTTATCCTGAATCAAGGGGAACTTGAAGCTTCCTCACAGGGAGTCTGCAGTGGTCAATTTATTCTCAATTTTTCTTACAAGCAGCGAGGAGATGAAACATAGATATGGTATAAAGTCTGATAGCAGCAAGAGAGGGAAAAAAGAAAGAAGTCACTGCAGAGGTAGAAGATTGTCAATCAGAATAACATTTATTTGATTAATACAAGCATTTAATGATACAGATATTGATGGTACACTATTGATGGTACTTGATTTGCATAAGTAACAGTCTCCATTCTTTATTTCTATCTGCTAATACATGGACCCATAATTATTATTTATTCTTTATAATAATCTCCTTTAACCATTTGAGCAGCAATGACATTCTGTCAGAGAAATATTTCATTATTGTAAAATACTCCTTTAGGTCTCTGTTTTTCAATGGGAATTCATTCCAATGGCTTCTACTTTATTAATATTGCCTTTGGTAGATGCTGTATATAGTACTGCCTCACTCTAGTAGGAAGTGCATAGGAATGCACTTTAATCAAGTAAACAAAAAAAGAAGACCGTGTTCACCTTGACTTTTCTGTTATCATGGTGCTTCAGCCATAAAACTAAATTTAATTCAAATTAAATTGCCCTCAATTAGAGTAAATGGAGAGGTAAATGATGCTATTGTACAACAGAATATTCATTACACTAAAAAAATTGTAGATGACCTACTTTGTACCAGAGTGTGGAATAGCTGCCAAAACTGCATAAAGAATTAGATATTTTTAGTTATGCTCAATTTTGCAATTCAGATTGTGCAAGCTTTAGCTTAATGAAGTTGGCTGAGATGCTTCATCTAGAAAGGAATACAGTTGAGCCAGGTCTCTTTCTTCAAAATTGCACTTCTAACTACTTCCCAGGACAAACAAGGATACTATGGTATAGAAAGAGTAATAAATAAGTTAATAATAATGTTACAAGTTTTATATAGTCACAAATACAGCTGTTTCATCCAATACAGAGTTGTAATTCCACTTTAGGTTCATGACATTAACTTACTTGATTGTTGTGAGTTTTTAAAATCTTGAAAATACAAAATGTCCATTTCAGGTTTAGTGGTATGATCAGTGCTTACATTTATAATCTTCCTTTCCCTAAATACCAGTTTAAAAGGTTTAAGTTATTTAGCATTTTCTTGTTAACACTTCTGTCTGGCAAGTCTAGAAGAAAACTGATGGAGTTACAATTTGACAGTCCTCTAAGCTGTGGGAGTAGATGTGCTTTTTATCATTTGTTTCCCCACAGAATCAATTACCAATGACAACTTTTCTTTTAGAAAAGTATAAAAAAGTCACCTCAAATGCCAGCAACATTTTAACAGAAAAATCTAGAATATCGTTTGTCCCTGTCATCCTTTCTTTACATTTAATGAAACAACATATAATCCATCCGGAAAGGAGAGAAGATGGTGTTTATCACTAATAAATGCTGACACTTTTATATGTCAAACATTCCAGCTATGTTAATCTTTTACAGTACTGGTGGCAACTATTCAAAATTTATCATGCCAGCAAGTGTTTGAAATCAGTAAAACAGGTAAAAGATTTAAAATGCCATTTGACTTGGTGAAATACAAAATATGTATGTTAATCAATAGGGGTTTTTGTATGGAATGATTTCTCATCCAGGTCATCATCAAAACTGTCTTAACTTTATTATGACAGTGCTCAGAGTTTTTCAGCAATGAATTAAATATTTTGGGGGAAATTATTAAAAAAAAAGTGGGAATAACTACAAATTTTGTAAATGACCCTACTCCACATTATTCAACATTTTAGAAGATCACATTATAATTTTCCCCAACATTCTTATGATATAGACTTTTTTATTTTATACTGAAAAGTTACTACAAATATTAAAAAGATTTTATCTTAATTCTTAGCATATTTATGCTTATGTTTATACTTATTTCACAGTTTTATTTTTAATCAACTGATGCAGATGTCTGTCAGATGAAAATATTGCACAGTAGTACATCTTTTAACTCCTACTAAGTGAACAAAGCCTTAGTAATGAAAGAAATCAGATTATTTTTGTTCTGTAAGTTTTGATAAATTTTTAGACCAATACATATATTCATGAATTTCATACATAAAAATTAAATTACTATTTTACAAAGATGTCAGAAAATGTTCAAAGCTTTAAAATAAGAAACAGGAGATGGTTGTTTTGGTTTTTTTAAGGTAGACATATATACAAATAGATGCACATACACATTCACCCATGAAAATAACAGAATAAAAACTAAGTTAGTTGATAGCATGAATCTATCCAAAAACAGTAGGGAAACAATACACACTCTTTTTTTAAGATGATCCAAAAATTTTCTGTATATGAAGATTCATAGAAATACGTGTGACGGGAATTCTAAGGTGACAGATTTGATCCTAAATTATTTTTTCCATATTTTTATTGTGCAGTAATATGTATTATGGACTGAATATAGGCATATAAAAACAGTGTTAATAAGACTAAAGGTCACTTTAGCCTGGTATTCTATTTCTGACCACATTCATAAATAAATATGTGTGAATTATATACTAATGAAACAGACATAAAATATAGTATTTCCCTCATCATATCTTTCCAACTTCCACTTATCTGCATTATTGAAATACAGTAAAATTTCATGTCCAGTCTAAGAGATCACAGATCTAGATGTTCTTTCTATTTTACACAACAAAAAATTTGCACTTAAAAGTCTGTGGTTATTCTGTGCTAGTTGTTATTGCTATCAAAAATTATTCTGTTAAGTGTTAATGATAATGATCAAGTGATCAATTTTTTTTTTCTCTACAAAATTCTTTTGATACATGTTTTAATTACTAATATATAGAGTATGCAAAAAACCATCAGGTTAATATTTCTTTCAAATGTCTATATTTGGTTACTTGCCAAGAATACATACTTGTCAGTTTAATTTGCTATAAGTATAGAAAACCAACCTTGAATACATATATATATATATTTTAAGAATCATTTCAATGAAATTCATAAAAAGCATTTTTTGAAAGTGCAAAGAAAATATGAAAAGAAAAACTGCGTCTGGGTGATCAGACATATGTAATCAATAACTATAGTAGTGACTTTCGAGACCATGTTCCTTCGGCCACTTGAATCAGAAAGATAACTGTACTTTATTTTATAAAGCTAACATTTTTTAGAGTCCTGGAGACATATCAAAGTATGTATAATTCTCTACTCTTCTGTAAACTCGCTACTTCTGATCTTTGGGAAGATATATTGGCTGCACTGGTCTCAGTACAACAATGGGAATTATTTCTTGATTCCAGCTTTCCCCCTGAACCCCATTTTAACTGCTAATATCTCACAACTCTATTTTTTGAAGTAACTATGCCTTATCCAGGTTGTATGAAGATTCTGATTGTATGGATATTAAGTACGGGTGGGGAAGTTATTCACAGTGGGCTGCTCTTTTCATCAGTTAGAGAAACCTTCATCAATACCTTTACTTTGGGAGTGGTGTGTATTTGCTTAGTCTTTTGACTTGTCATCTTCGTACTGTGCCTGGGGTTCCTGCTTCCCTTTGGACACCTTTTAGAGTTTGCTCTTTCTAAGCCTGTTCTAAAACAACAGCACTATGACATGAATGCCATTAATCTTCTAATTGCTTAGAAGTTGCAATCTGGTTTTCTTTACTCTAATGTAGTTTTCTTGTGGATTTCAGTGTTACTGATGAAGACGTTTTTTCAAATGCAGTGCCCATGCCTGTATGTTTGCAACTTCTGTAGCCAGGTAATATTGTTTAAGCCAATTTCTATCAGAACAAATAGTGTCACTCCAATGACTTAGATTACACATGCGTATAAAGCACATCAACAAACTGTCCAAGTTGTTTGATTTTTGTTTGATTGTGTTGTTTCTTTCTTTTTTTTTTTCCCCTGAGAAAAAAATTATTCAACATCTTGGCCTAATATTAAAATAAGATCATCCTTGACCCTATTTATATTCCTAATGATGAATTTATCTAGCCCGTACTGCATGCAAATAGCATTTGACAAGGCTTTTGTGGCATTGCTCAGATTTAGACTAGCTTCATATTTTTGCATATTGTCTAGATTATTTTTCTTCAAGAGATTGCAGACAGCAACATTTTACATGGCTAGACCCAATTAACTTTTCCTCAGAGAAATGGACAATAGGAAGACATAAATAACTGAAAGGGATATGGGCAACAAGTATTCCTTAGGGGATTTAAAGAAGTGGTCCATTGATACTGGTTAAATTGCACCTTCTGTATCATCATGACTATGCCCATCAAGTGATGGGTGGTCCTTTATAACATGCATTACATTGTTTTCCCTCTTCTTGAACACTGGTCTAGATATTATCTGAAACAACAGAAAGTAATTGCTGTGACAGTGTAACAGATCTGTGCTGCAACTTTTTCACTACTTTCTTAATAGTGAATTGTAACAATATCTTTCAAAATGAGAAGTTTTGATTAATGGACCCAAAGATGTCACTTTATGTATTTGTCAAACATGTAAGTATAAGAAAAAAACAGGAGGGAGCTAAAAAAGTAGTTGAGTCTTACCGGTCACTATAATAAAAAGGGACATTAGCAAATGTCGTTTACAAGATAGGGGAATTTTACTTCTTACTTTAACCCTTAAGTGGGAAGGAAATTTACAGTCAGAAAGGGGACACGTTCAAACATTCACTAAAAGCATTCAGATATGTAGTGCAACTGAACAGTTAGATAATTGTGTTTGCCAATAAAACCGTGTTCAGAACATATTGATGAAAATGCATTGAAATTACTTTCACTTCTCAAAAGTGAAAGACCATCCTCTCAAATCCACATTTATGTTTGAAATTCATTAACCATTTCATTATAATGTATTCATATAGCTAGAGTTAAAATTAGGTAGTAATGTCACTTTTTCTTCTTCCTTTTTAATTTGTTTTGTCTGGAAGTGACATATTTTTCACATTTTTCTGAAGCGGAGATTTTTGTTGCATAATTCTTTATCATTATTTCTTTTAAATCAGATCTAAACTGAGCTCAAGTATATAGTACTCAATTATATTTAATGTTGGACTCATCAGAACTTAGCATTATGTTAATAGGTGTTTGCTTATTCTATCACATCATGGAAGCTCAGAATGATAAGAAAAGTCTCTTTCAAATTTGGAAGCTTAGTAGGTACACTTTCAGTCTCCAGTAAAGGCTAGGGATGAGCCTCTAAAGGAATGGGGACTGGATCGTGCCAGTGTTACACAATGAGACCAAGACAGAAGATGTTAGCCATGAGAGTTACTCTCCAGTTCCAGTGATATTTTATTTTTTATTTCAATATGAAGTTCAGTTGTATTCTGAAACACAGAGAAAAACATCTAAGAGAGAACAAAACCTATTAACATCCCCCAAAACCATCTTTTTCCATTGTGTTTGTTTTGACATCATGTATTTTGCTTTTGTGTTTTGTTTAAATTTTACAAACAAAATGAAGCAATAATTTAGCCAGAAGCAAAATACTTAGCCACTGCAAACAACTGTCTTGCCAACATGTACAATTCTCTAGGGAATTATATGGAATTTGTACAAGAAAACTACCTCCCTAAGAAGAAAGATCTCACAGGCAACTCACCATGGAAAAAAAAATTCCTATCAAATAAATTAGACTATGTGAAGTATTTTCATGACAAATGAACTTGACAAACAGTACAATAAGCATATACTGTTAATTTATTTAAAGGTAACATCTTAAAGTAGAATCAAGACTAAATTTTCCTTGAGATCCTTCTTGAAATTAAATGGGGTGATTTTTTAAAGTTACAGTAAGTATTTTTGAGGATATGTTTGCCAATGATGAGCAAGAACCATAAGCTTTAAAAATAACTAGAACCTAGTTCTGTATTGTTTGTCCTGATTTGAACAGTAAGGAATAGCTTCAATGTGTCATTATAGACTTGCAGGGCTAAAGTACAACTGTACCAGATTAGCCCTAAATTAGCAACCTGGGGACAATCAAGAATTTTAGAATAGTCTTCACAAAGGTTGGCAGAAAGGTCCTTATGGTAATTAATCCTTTGCATATGCTCAGGCACATATTATTTTTACACCTACCATTTTCTAAGGCTATGCTTTCCTCTTTGGACTCAAGGAAGAACCTTCTTCCTGTCAAGGGAATCATAATCTTTTTGGGAATTATAATTGTCTTTTAAAATTTTTTATTTATTGCAAAATTGCAGCATCAGATCTTTTGGAAAATGTCCAGACTTCTTTTCAAAACACCTCTCCTTTTTGGTCAGTGTTTAAAAAATTCACCTGCTATGAAATTTCTAGGCTCACATCCGGTTTTCTTCAGGGAGCATTAAACCCATATCTCCCATGAGAGTGTCCTAAATGACAGCCTGGTCTGAGGTTTTATTTTCACATTTTCATGTTTTCTTCTCATTATCTTACATAAAAATCTCTTCCTTTCTGGAAAAGCTGGGATTTACCTGTTTGCAGGCATAGGACTATATGATGGATATGACTGTACAAGGAATATATATGATGGATCTTGGTTTTATCATTTATGCAACTGTAAGAACATTTATTAATAGTCAGTGTAAGATATTATCTGATCTATTGCATACTGCTGAGCACAACAGTGAGAGTCCACCTTCCTGAGGAATGCCAAAGCCACAAAGAGTCTAAGGGAGCATTGCTACTCAGAAATTCTGAGAGATTCTGTTCGTACAAAATGCATTACAAATGATCATTAAGGCAGGACACTAAATAGAAAGAAAGACCTGAACCCAACAATCATATCAGCACTTCAAGCACAAGAAAGTGGTAAGATCAAGCAAGAACTGTAAAAAACCGGCTTAGTTAAATCTCCAGAACTAGTATGGAACTCATTCTGCCAGTGCTTGAAAGTTTGAAAACGAAAAAAAACAGAAAAACAAACCAAACAAACGAACCAACCATAAGAACAAATGAAGACACTTAAGAGAAATTGTTGATTTTTAAATCTGTAAAAAGGATTTATTTGGGAAAAAAAAAAAAAAAAGAAAAAAGAACAATGACAACAGTTTGAAAGAACCATAGGAATCTGAAAATATGAAAACCCTTGTTTTCTAGAGATGTCTAAGAGATGTTAAGAATTTGTTTTATCCCACTGTTTTATCATCCAAAACTGGTTGTTTATGTGTAAAGTAAGAGTTATTTTATTGCTACCAATGCATTCAAAGTTGAGTTATAAATCCTTAATTACAAAGTGAGAGTTTTATCCTTTTCATGTTTGATAAGCATGAAGATGATCTGCTGTGATATACTGGACCATAGAAGGAAAGAAAACAAAAAAAACTTACCTGAGACATCCCTCTGGGGTAGGGATTTAGGGATTTTATTTCCTGTGCCATTGAAAACAGAGGATGAAACAATTAAATACCTCAGTAGTGCCTACCATATTCTTTGTGGAGCTTCACTCTTGTGTGATCTTTTTTCTGGCTCAGTTATCTTTGATTTTTTGAAATGCTCTCTCACCAGAGGACAGTCTCACCAAAACTCACTAAGGCTGTCAGCTATTTTGTTCAGGGAAAATACAGATTTTAATTATCTGCAGGCTGAATTCTTTAAGCGTCTATTTATTGGTTTGAAGGATATCATTGTCCCTCCTTTACCTAAGGAACACCTGACCTGTAATGAAAGCTTCACAATTATATACTACATTGTCCACATTCTAGTGAGGGGTGTAGGGAGAAAAGTAGGCATTTGTGCATCCAGGTGAAACTAACCATCAGATGAAAGCCACCAAAGTACTTGGCTCATGTAAGACTAAAGCCATTGGTCTTGCTTACTTATTTTCTTTGTGCATAGCCTTGAGGATTTTGAGACACTCTTAGTATGCTCACCTTCTCCTTGACATGAAACATTTTGAAAGTATCGGGAAGGTCAAAGAGAGATCATCCACTGTAACACTGATACCTCATTTCCATAAGATCTTTATCCCCTTGCCAGTCAGATATAAATGAAGAAAGCAAGTTTGACTCAAGAACCTGCTTTGCTGGCCGAAACATCCTGCCTAGAACACTGGAGAAATGTTCTTTTGGTCATTTACATTTAGTGTGAACAAACTATGGCTAGACCAGAGTCCACAAGAGTTATGAAATCAGACCTGCATATTTTTTTTTTAAATACTAATTATAGCGAGTTCAGATACTAAAAGTTCAGAAATATGCACCCATAGGCAGAGACACACACAAATCCTTGGTCAACATCTCTTTTAGCTAGCAAACAGTTTTATACAACTTCAGTGAATATGTATTAAACTCCATGCTACTAATGCTGTACAAACACCACTGGATTATATAATATCAAGCTTGACATTAGAAAGCACATCAATCAATTTTCATGCCTTAATCTGAAAAAGGAAGTGACACTTCTGAATGGCACTTCAGCTATATTTCTTTATATTTTGTTAATAAAGAGAAATCTTATTAGTGGGAGATTCAAGATGGTATAAACAAGTTTTTGAGCTCAATATACCATATGCTATAGCTGCCAATTATGTTCTTGTTGACATTTTCTGCGTGTGGGAATATTATCCTCTCAAATTCATTATGCTTCTGTTCACATGTACTGTGTTAATTGGCATGTGACACTGTGAAAATCTGTTCCCAGGCAATATTCATAAATAGTTCTGTTTCATATGAGCAATGTATTCAGTGGGCCCAACACTTAAAAGAATGTAGCAATATAATTTTTTTCTTCCCCACTGATTTATTTAAAAAATAAGTTAGTTTGAATTTTTTCATCTTTTTTAAACCTTAATTTTTTCTACTGTACTGTGATATGTCATGTTTAGTGATTAATTGTCTAAAACCGAGGGGACTTTATATAAGACTTAATTGTACTGTGTTCTTTGCAATTAGTATGTGCAAAATAAACAAATAATCCAAAACACCTTATTCCATTTGGCATTTTCAACAAAAAGCATAAAGTAGCAAAGGACAAGAGAGGGTGCGTATGCTGTGTTCCACAGAACAAGTAAGATTTCATATATTTCAAAGATGACATCTTAATTACAGCACTACAAGTGCAGACTGCAGAAAATGAGTAGGATATATCTGAAGATCCTAGGATGTAAACAATAATAGCTCTGTCATCAGAAAAGACAGTAAGGGCTTTGTCATCAGCTCCCTCTAGAGAAGAATTGAGTGAAGAGTTCAGGATGCATCTCATCTAAATATGGCAACAAAATGAGGCTTCCAGGTCAGAACATAATCATGTTAGAATGCTTGCATTGTTAATGCACATTGATAGACACCTCTGAAGAACGGCTCAGATCTCAGGTGGATTGAATCACCTTCTTAGACAGCACTGTGTTTTCTCCATAACTACTTTGGAAGTCAAAGCCCACTCCTCTTTTTTTAGTTCCTAGTGCTGGAATTTAATATGAGGATTTTTCATTCTCATCATTCCTAATCATACCATCTGGGCAATATTTGCATGCTTTTATGGTCTAAAAGAGAAATAACAATACACCTGCCATCTCCTACTGACATTAGTTACCACATCTATTCACATATCTGCTTTTTGGCTACTATTTCTCTGTTGTTAACATGATGTTTTCCATTTTGCATTTTGGGGGAAACTGGTATTTGGTTTCTCTTCCTTATTCTCTGCAAGTTCCTGCTTTATCTTATGCTTGCAAGCATTATTTTTACTTTCTGTAATATATGAATATAAATAGCTGAAACAGAACAAACATCGCTATACACCAAATACAGAATCTTGCTGTTACCAGGCAAGCATCTTGGTTCCATCTAATAAGTGTACATCTTCCATCTGTGTTAGAAACATGAATTAATCAGACCTTTGCTTCAGAAAACTATAAATCTAGTCAGTTCTAAGTGCATTTATAGCTGTGATAGACAGGATGGACTTATATTCTCACAAGGAAGAAAAAATATTTCCAGAGAACTTGGTCACAGTCTCTTCATCTCTGTCTTCTTTACAGCCAATTAATAACATTTGGCTTGTAATGTCCACAGACTATATACTAATCATTTGATATCTGGACATCTGGAAAACCTTGTACAGTGTTAATGGTGTGCTTCAAGTTGCATAATTCTTCAATAGCACAAATTACCCTGCAGAAGGCCAGAGCCAGATATGAGGAAGGACAGTATGCAGCACTCACTGATGCACAGCCATAGCAACAGACTATAAAGGGTATTGAAACAGAAATTGTAGTCAGAATCTATTACTGTTTTATATGCATTTATTTAACATTTAAATGGTGCATATATTTAATCAAATGTATCTTTTTTTTTCTGTCATATCTACTACTAGGAGTTGAAGAATGCAATTGCTCAATACACACACATCTGCAGCAGCCCCATGTCCTGAGGTGCTGTTGTTAATGAGTAATGAAGGTGAGCATGCAGCCCTAGCAGACACACATGCACATGCGCCCACAATGTGTGTGTGGCCACACAGATCAACATAGATGGAGCACACAGCATTTGGACCAACACAAACAGCAGTAATGGCCTGACCTTGTTCACTTATTTTGACTGCTTGGGATGTATGTCCATTAATGGAAAATATATGTATGTATACATATAATATGGATCTATCCTGCAGCTGGTCTTACACACTTAGTTTATCCGGTAACTAACCTCTACGTTCTCTGGACTCCAATTACCTAATGCCCAGATGGACACATGCAAATGGGTCTTCCAGTTGACTACTAGTTAGCTGGCTAGCTAGTGCTAGTCTCTCCAGTAGCCAAGAATTTCTGGTTGACTTTGATATCTGGCTCCCAAGACTCTTATTTTACTGGCCAGATAGGCCACTTCAGTACCCTCTGGTGTCTACCCACACAGTATGCATGCGTTCCAGTTTCTCTGCATCTGTTGCTACCCAGACACAAGGGACCTTGTGCCCCATAGTGCCAACGAGTAGTCTAGTTGCTAGACCTCCACACATAAATGTGTACACAGAATAGACAGTATCCACCCTGTCTCCATTTCCAGAATACCCTTCCCATAAGGAAGTATGTCCACCATACCAGTGGACAGCATCTTCCCTTAGTTTGTGAGATGCCACAGGGAACATCCCTTGCTAATTTCTGGTGCAGGGTGTCCCCTTGCCGCTGGGCCTGTGGGGCCCCTGGGACAGCTCTGACAGTTCAGAGAGGGGACTCATGTCTCTGACTGGGGTATTGGGATGCTCCTGTTTGCCAGTGGGCTCTTTCTAGGGTATGTGGAGGCAAATCTTTAATGACATAAGCTAATGCTACACCTATTACTGTATGGACATACATGCAGTAAAAATAACACTCATCTCCATATAGAAGACAAACAGAAGAAAATATAGTCCAGAAGTCATGCACTGCAGATTAATATTTCCACTAATTGTCTTCAAATTTATATGGCAAAAGGGTTGCTAAGTTAATTATTCCGTTCTGGTTCCTTTCCAAAAAAGGAGACAACTTAACTCTTCTTGTTTGCAGAAAAGACATCACAAATGCCAGTTTTTGCACAATATACACAGAGTATAATCAAGATGAGGTAAATAATTGATAATTAATAGCACCAAAGAAAAATTTTGGGGTAGTTTATTTTTAAAAATTCCATCTGCAGTCATGATTGTTAAAGAGAAATGTGGTCAGGATATCAAACATTTGATTTTGTACATGGCTATCAAATCTTGAAGTCTTTGTAGTGCTAAGAACTTATCTGTCACACATTAATATAAATATGAAAAGCAGGAGAGACTTGTAAATAGTAAATTTTTTTAACTTGCTATTCCATGCAAATGTATTTCTTATCATTACTCTACAAACATACAAAAACCAAGACAGTGCAAATATTGTATAGGTACAAACACCTTTTCTACAGTTAATTTAACTTTTCTATTTCATATTCCTTGCAATATATATTTTGCAAGTAATTCTCCTTTTCTATATTTCCGTTATGTTTCACATCCAAGGGAGTTGCAACTGATTGTCTAAATTGCCTATTAGTGGAAGTTCATGATACAAAGTCACCATGACAAATTTGTACACTTCAACATTAAAACACACTTATGTGAGTTCTTCCATTCCATCTATGTGCAGGGTGTTGTACATCACAAAAAAAGGGGAAAAATGAAAGAAAAAAATAAGAAAAGAAAAAAGCAGACAAAAAAATTATAAGATTGCTCTCTTTCTTTCCGAGTCTCACAATTCTTTTCATCTAGACTAGTTCCATCCATTTGGGTTTGTACAAAGCCTTACTACCTTACTCTGCTTGCATCATGCCTGTAAGTTTTTTATGCCTTGTAGACCAAAAGAGTTCTTATTCTCTGGCTTGTGAGTATATGTTCTTTGTAACATTGGTAGGCAATTCATTGACTAAGAAGACTTTAGCATTAATTTTAGCTGAAATAAAAATGACAGAATTCTGCCTTCAGCCATCTGCAAGCTACACACTTTTCCAAGCTGAAGAACATGTATTCTCAATATAACTAATGAAAACTAGCCAATCAAGCAGGAGATTCACTTTATTTTAAGTTAGATGTCGAGGAGAGGATAGATGGCAAATAAAAATAGCAACTTATTATATTCCACTGACTATAAAAGCATTCTACAGTATGACATTAAGCAATCCTTTTTGTAATTTATTGAGATATATAGAGCTTAGCATACTTTTTAAGTTAAGGTATTTGATACCTTTATGAGATTATTTTTGGAGGTTTCAAAATAGATATTTTAGACACTGAACTACACTTTCATTTTGTAAGCAAGATATGTACTGCCAACATTTTAACTAAAATCGTGATAAATGTATTTCCTGGAATGAGGAATTTTTTTGGTTTTTGTACTTGCTGCAGACAAATTGATGTTCTAAATGAAATGGTTAACAAGCACCATTCTTGCCTGCCTTGAGGCCTGCAAGTGCATTATAAGAAATTTCAAGAATTGATGAAAATATAGGATCTGCTAAAAGAGCTGACATTCAACATATTCATAAGTTGTTTAGAAAAAGGCAAAATTAATGAGGTGACAGACTTTGACACGTATAGAAGGTATTACAGGATAGTGAAAAAAAGTTGTGAAAAAGTACAGGAGCATCTCACTGTGGGCAGTAAGTTGGCAGAATGAATAGGTGTAAAATGATTCACGGGTAAAAAAGCAACCCTTAAAGATCTGTATAAAATGATGCCCTTGAAATTACCTATTACTTTCCCAGAAAGAGATCTTAGAATTTCTAAGGAGATTTAACTGAAAATACTAGCTCAGTGGTAAAAAGAACGGGCAAAAAGTAAAACAAATTGATATGAAAAGAGAGAACGACTTTAAAAAATTGTAACAAATTTAAATAAATCAAATGGAATACTGTGTATAACTCAATAACATAAAACACTGTTTCAGGAAGTTATAGTTGCCAGAAGAAATCTTAAATTCAAAAAGTTACTAGACAATTTCAGGAAATACAAGTATATTGAGAGGTGTTAAACATTAAAATTATAATTTGTGACTCCAGAAAAAATCCCTAAACCCCAAATTGCTATAAAATGAAAGACCAAATTAAAAAAAAAAAAACAAACCCAACACTACTATGCACTTGTGATGTGTATATAATCTTCCTTTAGTGTTACCATCTACCATCAGATTCGAGTATACCAAGGTAAACAGACTTTTTATACCACATGATATTTACATCTTGTATTTTTATCACACACTGTCTCTTGACTTCTATCACATCAGAAAAGTCATCATGACTAAACAGAACTAACATAGACATTAAAACATATCTTATTAATTAATATATAATAATGTAGGTTTATCATTTTTTACCCTTCTTATGAGCCATGCAACAAATTATCAAAGTGATTTTGAATTACATGTAGTGTGGACAGAACTAGCGCTACGTTCTATTAAAATGAGACATTTAAGCAGTTAGTTTTTGTGAGATAAACACTATGATAATCATTCCTGGTGATAGGTCACACGGGTAGGGTAATCATGTCGGCGGGGCTTTAAAATAATAATGTAATTTTTTTTCAGCTGCAGTTGATTGATACAGAGACTTTTGAAGATCCTGACAATAACAATGTAGAAACAACTGTGAAGAATTACTGTCTTAATATTATTAATCAAAATAGGGAAGAAAATGTGCATTCTTCACAGAAACTGATGAAAACTTGAAGCTTTTATAAAGTAAGATTAGAAAGACCAGGCTTTATATGTGCAGAATGGAAATTTTACCAAATTTTGGTAACATTTGGGAATGCTACAAAATATTAGTCTGGGAGAATAGATATGAATATGTACCTAAACTGAAAAATTGTATTGCACTCTCCAGAGTTTTCATCAAGAGCAATGAGGTAGTGTATGGATCTCTGGAGGAGATGCCACTTATCAGCTTTGATCAATTCAGAAGTGGTTGACGTGTCTTTAGGTGAGATTTGAGTTTGATCAAGTAAATGCACCCACAGTGTTTGTTTCTGTGACAGTCAGATGCTCAAGTCTTGGGAGAGATTTAGTGTTTGTAATCAAGAACAGATAAGGGTAAGAGATAGGTTGCTTTGACAATTACCTGTTTTATAAATGAGGCCACCAAATATATATGTGATTAAATTGTTAGTCAACTCAGAAGTAGATAATTTCCCATGCTGTTCACTGCAATCTATTTTCTTAATCAAAATAAAATATACACGAAAGAGGAATTTAATAAATTACTTGTTAATTGCCATTAGGCAACAACTTTAAAACAGATTTATTTTATTCTATCACATGCATGTTTGTTCCTGTTGTGTAATATGAGTCATATGAATCAAGAACATTGAATTGCTTATCAAATATTGATGAACAATAAATATTAAATATGTGTTTGGAAATTACTAAGAAATGGTGTTTCATTTAAGAAGTGTTTAGCTGTAAATATGTATTTATCATTAAATTCTAATTTGCCAATACCTGTGCATTGCGGGCTAACAAGAAGTAATGTGAATTGAGATGACCATAGCAAAATATAATTTTTCCATCTTCCAAGCAGTCTTCTATAATGATAAGCATTGTCTTCATCTCTCTATATAAAATATGATGTTTATTTATAACAACTAGTCAGCAGCTATTTTATCCTTTTATTTTGTGCTAGCACAGAAAAAGAACAGAATAAAAGTGAAAATTCCATGTAAATTGTAGCTTAAAATAATTGCTGATTCAAATAATAAATTAGCAAGAAGTTGAACAAATAATTTGGATTTCAACTTCTACTTAATATAAAAGTATACATTTTAAAATCAGCAAACTTATGAGCTCTATCACACCGTGCAGCGTTTTGTTTTTAGAAATATCTAACAGTATGTTTCTGGTAAAGATTTATCTTTCAAATATTTGTCTCTTTCTGATATTCCTTGGAGTTTGTCTGATCAACTCTGTTGCTAGAGTATTCCTGGGTTGCAATTGTTCAGTCTTAGAGGACAGCTTCAAGGAATTATTCTCTCCAAAGTAGTTAGAAAAATAGCTCGGAACTAATGTCATTTAACTGAGTGGGAAGCCCAAAGGAAGCAGTGGTTGAAGCATATTTATAATCTCTTCCTCTCCCCAAGTGCAGACTTTTGAGGACAAAAAAACAAGTTCCATACAATGTTAAATATGTATTGCACATAAGTTAAGCTGCACATGTAGGAATTTCAAGTCTCTCTGAATTTTATGGCAGTGTCTACATTTTAAGGTAGATCTTCTTAACAGCCTAAAACCTGTCGAGTGATCCATGGAACTTTTCTGCTGTAACCAACAACCTTCTTTAGAGACAACAGGCACATAGGTGGGTATGTTCCATTCAAGTGTCAGTGTGGACTTGGGTTTATGCACAGGGACAGAATATGTATCTAGCATTCAGACAAACAAAAGCACCACAGGGTATAAGTGCCCACTTATTAGTAGCAATTTTTGATAATATGTACTTGTAGTACCACTAAACAATAAAAAAATGAACTTTTTTTAGAAGAATGAGGTCTGAGTTCACATCACTGCTCTTTTTTAAAAATAGCATGTTTCTAAGGATGTGGATTACTTTTCACAATCTTGGAAGAATATTATTTATAGGAAAAAATGTGTTCATGCTTTTTTTTTGTGGTCTATAGCTATATGTAATGTGATCTACTTCCTACATGCAATGCACAAGACTGGTCCCAAATTTTCATTGATTCAAGAGCTTTAGAAGCTCAGTAGACAATTGATCCCAACAACCAAAACAATGGTCTTCAAAATTATCTTTGTTTCATATTGAAAACAAGGGTCAATGGTGAGATGAAGACAACTGGAGAATGTTATTCTTTTTGAAAACTAAATACACCAAATTACTACAATCCAGTTGGACATCTTGAATAAATAGTTTCTAATTTCCTAGAGGTTAAATCTTACCTTTACTGAATTCAATGAAGTAACTTAGGTTTAGTGGGTTAATAGGGAAAAGGGCTGAGCATTCATGTCAGATGTTAAATTAGACACAAATAATTGCACAGAAAATAAAACTGCATGCTTAAAAATGGACTTTAGAGATCACTAGTTCTGTGAAAACTATTTCCTTAATCTCTTGGAAATATATAGTTAACCTGTATGCCATGTATTTCTGTACTTCTTATTTACATCATAACCTCATAATCATTGCAAAAACCTGCTAGCCAATAATTTAAACTGTGTAGGGATTTTACACTATAGTTAAAATTGAACCAGTCCAACAAATTAATATTCATTTCCAAATGTTGTCTCAATGAAAGTCTGTTTCTACAGACATGAGCCGTGTTCTTCTCCACTCAGTTCTCTATCCACTGAGCCGTGTTCTTCTCCCTCACAGAAAATACAGTCTTTTAATAATGTATTTAGTGTAATCAATACTGACAGACAATGTGCAAATAATTACTTAGAAGGAGAGTGCTATAATTTGAAGGCAGCATGTGTTTGTAAATTGTTCCATACCTCCTACCTCAATGCACCATCCAGACATTCCTCATCTCAGCAAGGTAACAACATGAAATATGTAATTTTATAGGAGTTGAGATGAGTTCTTCAGGTACTTTCTTCTAAAATTGCTTAATTGCAAACATTTTCTCTGCCAGTTCAGATGTTCCCCTATGCATCATTTCTGATTCAACTAAGGCTTTGATATTTGTTCAAAATCCTTAGAGTTTAGGCCCTTTGTTTCGTGGCAATAATATTTCATCTGATACATGCTATAGGTTATTTTAATGCACTGTCATTTGTTGAAACCAGGGAATATTTGTAACTTCCGTTTATATTAAGAGTTCTACTGATTTATATATTTTTCAAAATATAAATTTAGGTCACAATAATTTTGGAGTCAATGTTTCTTACTTAAAATGCTGTTATCGTATCCTTGACTGCATTTATAAAATGTGTATGATGATCAGGAGTACTCAGGCATAGGCAAACCAGATGGCTACCTACACATATTCCTATCATGGCTGTTGATATCAATTACAATTTGCATGTGCAATCACTCAGGTCCTAATTCAACACATTTCTTCAGCAGGTGTCTTCAATGGGGTAACTCAAGAATTTTTACATGGGCAACTGCTGAAATGCCTTACTGAACTAGAACACTTAGTAGGAACCTACTGGAAGGTAGGAAGGGGAAGAGTATATGAAGCTAGAGAAAGCAGGGGAAAAATAATAAATATTTTAATTGTACCTGTATTGCTGCTCTGTTGCTAGAACTCTATTCCCAAGGACCACACCTGCTGATTTCAGCTATTCCTGTGCGGGTTAGAATATTTATATGTGCTTTATATCTCTCACAGCAGCAGTTTAAGGACTTTTTCATGTGTCACTCCTATTATCTAACAGTAGAACACTTTTGCAATTATTGAAATTGCTATTCAGCCCCAGTGTAAGGAAAGGGACTATATGAAAACAGAGGGTAAGAGGCATTCTGTTTCAATACACACATCACCTACAATTTACCTGATTATTATTATGTGGACTGTCTGTACACACATAAATAAAAGGATGTGATTAAATGAAATAGAAGGCAAACAAAGAGAAGACAGCAATAATAATACTTATAGATGGAGAGACTTATAAAAGAAGAGAATCTCACTATTTGGAAGTCCCACTTCTGGGCAAGCCTACAAGAGAGTAATGCTAAAACCACTACAGGTTTCTTCAGAAGAAAAAAATATTGCTCAGGCTGATAACAAAAGATGGATATGAATCTCAAGCAGACAAACACAGGAAGTATATTACCAAAGTATAATCTGTTTCTCTCTTTTTTAACCTAGGGAAATATCAATAATAGGATGTCTAGAACTTAAAAAAATTTGAACAGTTTAAGTCTAGATATGAAGAGAATACATATAGGTTTTCTCTGCTTCTCTTTGCCCTACATGATGTACTTTTTGGGGATATTGCTTGGGGGTTTTTACATTTCAAACTGATCTTGAGTTCTGTTTATTGTTTTGTATTTCAAACAGAATGCAATCCATGAAAGGTACTAACATATTAGTAACCTGTATGAAGAAAAAAAAAAAAATAGCAACACCTAAGGAATAACAAATAATTTTCCAGAGTTGTTGAATCACATGATTCTACCATGCAGGAGGCAAAGGAACTCATACACTTAATCTGGAAGGTGTTTTAAATGTAGCAAATGAGAAACGAGAACATGATTTTCTTGATAAATAGGCAGGTTAAAAGTAAAGCCTACCTCTGCTACAGGACAGAATAAACAAACATGTATTTGAAAAGTGTGATTCCAAATACATTCAAGGTCAGATCACCGAATGTGGTGGTCCCAGATCCTTTTAAAAGCCCCCCAGTAAGTATTTCTTTCCTTTTACTTGCATTGAAATATTAAGTCTTAATAGAAATCATGGAAAGGATTTTAAATTTATTTCCATTTGAGCTAATAACACTTCAAGTGGACATTCTGTTCTTTTCCTGGCAGCTTTCTACCTGAAGTATTTAGAGTGTCTACACTAATAAGTAGTGCTTCTCAGTGGATAGTGGCCTTCAGATGCAAACAATAAATACTGAAGATGCAGTGTCCACACTATATGAGGCTTTACTCTTGCTAGTGCTGGACTGAAACACTGGATTGGAGCAGTTTTAGCTGTTAGAGAATACAAGAAGTGTTTCTTTTCTGTGTTTGGCCTAATTTTTATCCAGAATGGAAACAGCCTGACACTCTGAAGCCACTCTGTGATATGTGTGTGTGATAAGCGAGAATAGTTAGGAGACTGACTTCAAAATTAAACTAAAACATCAGTGTAAGTTCTTTATTTACTGCTTTCAGGAACACAGGCTTTCATTTAAACTTGCTGAAATGCAATCAATAAAAGGGAAAAGTAAGATTAATACAACAAAAAATTACTAATAGCATTATACATAAATGAAAATGCTATCCTCTAAACCATTAAATAAATTCACTAATGAGAACACTTAAATTGAAATTGTTTGTAGAAGTTATTAGAAAAAATTAAGTGCTTCTTTTTTTTTCTGATCAAGTTTGGATGTTTGCAAGCAGAGAGAAAAAGAAAATTAATTGTGATTGTGTATGTACTGACATTTAGCCAAATCTTTCATAAGAAAAGTGGGTTTTAGACATCTGAACTGCAGATTTAATTTATTTTTTTTTAGGATATTACTACCTTCATAAGAAAAGTCATCAACTGGAAAATTACAACCCCTCTGCCCCACCAATTTTCATGGAGAAAAACTCCTTTAATTATATTTTGTCTTTAAAAACCCCACAACATACTGCTATATTCTCCCTCTCTTTTTACTTTAATGAAATTCTTTGACTTACTGTTTCTTGAAATTTCAGACTTTAATTTTTAGATATTCTTCAAAACCAAAACCAAACCATTCCAATTGGTTTGAAGAGATACACTGGCATGGCAATCAATGTTTTTGGCTTATTGTTTGTCTGAAGTGACCTTTTTTCAAGAGGCAAAAGGATTTGTGTTACTTTGTTTAAATCTTTTCAAACTTCAAAAACACAAATAGGATTAGCAAATAATGTCATGAGATTTGGCTCAACATGAACATTAAAATTGCAAAATTGTCGAAGTGTCTCTCAAAAGGTGTCATAGCTAATTGGCAAGGACTATTCTACTTATTTATGTAAAGTTGCTATTGGATCAATTTTGCAAGAAGCAAAGTCACTACATTGCTATCAAGGACCAGGAGCTTGGTTTCCCCAACTAATAAAACACACGTAAACTAAATGTGTTATTTTGTGTGGTGCTATCCTCAAATGAAAGGTACCAGTGTCTAAGTCTCTAGCTATATATTATAAACTTTTCTCGAGTTCCTCTCACAAGTCTAAAAGGTCTAAAAAGTAGTTTTGTTTGTAAGAGGCGTCTGTCTATTGTAAGGCCTTAAAAGAAATTATATTCCTCCTGTAAACTGAGAGAAGTGCAAAAGAAAACTATGGTTTTCCTGCACTTAAGTTGCTGTATGCCACGTGCTGAAATTTATTTCCTTACAACGAAATGAGAGATAATATTCATGAAAGGAGATCCTGTCTTGGAAACAAGTATTTCTCCTAACACTCAAACAATCCGCAATCTTACTAAAATAATTTTCAGAATAAGTATGTATGAAGACAGAAAATGCGACATAGTACATTGAATAATTTTGTTGAACATTAAAGCATCTAATGATTAAATATCCAAATGAACTGGGAAAAGAAAAGTAATAAAGGGTATTGACGCCTAATAACCAATAGGAGAATATGTTTCACAAAAAATCTAAGGTTTGAGTTCTCATTAATGATCTTGATTGAAGTTCAGTGGAACACCTTCTAAATGTCCTGGTAGTTGAAATTCATAGCTGAGTTAAATTTTAGGTAGCAAAAAAATCAAGTCGTTAGAAATACTTGTTTCATAATTTTAGACTTTCTGCCTTTCTTATTTCTTCCTCAGGACAGATGATCTCCCTTTCTTCTCATACAGACACTAATAGCATTATCATTTTTCCCATTCTAAAATGGTCCCTGACCTGCAACTGCTACCTAGATTTTTAGTCAAATTGTCTAACTGATGAGCACAATCAAGCTAAACACAGAAAAGTTGTTCTCAACATGTTGCTCGATTGTGAGATTGCTGTTTCTGTTCAAGACCTAAACAAAGGCTGTTTCTGAAAACTTATTTACAATTCTACCAGTTTGTCAGCTACTACCTCTTCCTACAAACTTTGTCTCAGAGCATAATGATAATGGGGTGTTTTAACTTAGGAGATGATTCCCATAGTAAAGAAAATAGAGGAAAATGTCTGTGTCTTGAAGGATGTGCTCAGAGCAACCACTTTCTGTAAAGAATGAGCCAAGTAATCCAATTTCTTTCAATTAGGCTGCAAAAGAAAGATAAACAGAGAATGAGTAAATAGACTGTGCAGTCAGTGTCAAAGAAAGAAGTTGGAGCAACTCTTCTTAACCAATTTCAAGATCCTTTGCATAAGAGTCTCAGGAAATTTCACCTGTGCATTGGGAAAGATACAGTAATGATGGAGTGCAGTTGCCTTCGCTACTGAACACTTCCAGAATACCCAAAGCATTTTGCACTTTTGCAAATAGAATGCCCCTTGGCAAAGTAATTTTGCTTTTGTATTTTCATTTTAGCAATGATATAAAGACATAACAGAAGACTTACTTCATCTTCCTTTACTGATGAATACAGGCAGGTAGTTAAAGATGTCATTACCTTCCTTTTAACACTGAAGGACCACATGCACAATCTGATAATGTCACAGAAGTCTCTCCTATGGTTCCTCTATTAGAAAATAGTAGATATTGTTTTTTTCTAGAATTTTTAAAAATTTATTTGGCAAATTTTCACGCCTTGATAGTATTCTTAGATTTTGTACTTCTGAAAGGCAAAAAATATTATTGACTCATTATTTAGTTGCAGAGATCTCTGAATGGTGAACATTAATCTCATAATTATGAATGTTAAATAACTGTGAAAGGTTATGTACATATTTGTACAAAGAATTTCAACTTCTTTTTCTGACAGCTTATATCTGTGAATGAGAGGTGCAAATAAAAGAAAAAAATGAAATGTACTTGTCCTATTACTATGTGCTTTTGTAAATAGTCTTGCCACATCTTTCCTATAAGTTCTCTTCAGGTACTGAAAGACCGATATTAGGTCACTTTAAAGCCTTCTCTTTTCCAGGCTGAAGAATCCCGATTCTCTTAACTTTTTCTTACAGGAGAGGTGCTCCATCCCTCTGATCAACTTGGTGGCCTCCTCTGGATTCACTCCAACAGGCTGATATCCTTCCTGTGTTGGGGGCCCCAGAGCTGGATGCAGTAGTTCAGATAGGGTCTCACCAGAGTGTAATAGAGGAGTAGAATCACCTTCCTCAACCTGCTGGTCACACTTCTTGTGATGCAGCCCAGGACATGATTTGCTTTCTGGGCTGCAAGCGTCCTCTACTGGCTCATGCCTAGTCTCTCATCCACTAAGGTTGCAATACAATATTTCATCTCATTTCCACTTTACCATTCTGAGCTTCCTTACATTTTCTTTATTATCTTCTACCTTGTAATGGCAATGCCATCCATATCTGTCATTATCACATTTTGTTAGCATACTTCTCCATACATCCACCAAGGAAGGAAGGACAAGGAAGATGTTGACCTGTGGGAGCAAGTCCAGAGGAGGGTCACAGAGATKATTAGATCCTACAAGGAAAAGCTGAGACAATTGGAATTGTTCTACCTGGAGAAAAGAAGTCTTCAAGGTTACCTAATTGTGGCCTTCCTAATTGTGTTTTTACAAGAGCATGTAGTGACAGGACAAGGGGGGATAACTTCAAACTGAAATACTGTAAGTTTAAATTAGATATAAGGAAGAAATTCTTATTGTGAGAGTGGTGAGGCACTGGAACAGGTTGCCCAGAGAAGCTGTAGATTCTTCATCCCTGGCAGTGTTCAAGGCCGGGTTGGATGGGGCTCTGAACAAGCTGGTCTAGTGGGAGGTGTCCCTGTCCATGGTTGGAACTAGAATATCTTTAAGGTTCTTCCAACCCAAACAGTTCTATGATTCTATTATATAGTAAAATACAAAATTCTTCCCAGGTGAAATTCAGGCCTTTCTCACACAGTATTAGAACAAAACATTTGTGTACATTAATGAAACTGAAGTATTTCTAATAGTAGGCATAATTTAGGAAGTGTGCTATATTCTAAGTTATATTCAAATGGCATCAGTAATCTCATTTCCCATTGAAAATTATTAAATCAAATACTGCTGTTATATTAGGAAATTATTTGGAGACACCTGTAAACACCTGCTAAGATGGGAAATAAAACTAAGACACCCAGTAACAAAAATAAAATTAATTTTGTAAAATTTTATTTAAATTTAATCTAAATAACCCATAAAACCTGGGAAATGTCAATGGGGAAAGAACCCAAAACTGAGAGCTGAAAGTATGTCCCTGACATCATATGTCAGATAGAAAACTTCATTATGAGCTTGGTCTGTGCACCATCACACCACAGAACAGAATGGTATCCAGAATTTTTATTCCAGTGTGTATCATAATCTGCACTTGTTGAAACACTGGGCTTGGATTCAACTTCTCTGACAGTAACTCTCTAAAAGCTTGGTGTCCCAAACCCTTTCCAAAGTTTAAAGATCTTTAAAGGGGAATTCATCCCACCTACCTTACACATCTTAGCTGGACTGAATCTCCCTCTGTATCTTTCCTTTTCTTTCCATTATTTATAAAGGAAACTTATGTAACTGTCCTAAGATAGGCACCCAACTTGTAATCAGGAATGTAGGTGATGGTGAATCTCGTTGTTGATTATCACAAAAAGGTAAAATAGTTTGATAGAGATTATTTTAATAGTACTGTTTTCTCACTATAGTAAAGAATGATAAAGATGCTTTTCATATTTGAGATGCTTAAATCTGTCTTAAACTATATAATAGTTTCACTCTTTTTTTTAATTATAAAGCATAAACGGTTTGTGTGAAATGCTTTTTGAAGTTCATGACTATGAATTCAAGTACCCACTAGCAAAACTTTTAACCCAACTGTCTGTCTGTCAAATAGGGAGAGCTTATACCACAGTATAGAGAGTGACAGCTTCCATTGAAAGGACCTGCGTGTCATTACTCCTAACTTTGTCAAAGTAGTTGACACTGAACTGCACACTAAAGCAGATTTCCCTTCTGAGAATCTGCTAGAGTATTATATTTTTTGTTGTTAATCTGCTTATCTTTTCTTAGCCTTTTGGAGAAAGTATTTAGATATAAGATTAAAGAATTGGTAACTACAGGTTTCATAATTCCTATCTTCTGAAAGTAAACCTCAGTCAAGGGCTGTGTAATCTGAATTGTGGGGGGTTTTTTCCTAGCATTGGTACCAGAACAGAGCTGTTTTGCCTGCATTTTAAGTAATCTTTCTACTGACCTTTGGAGCAAGGAAGTGAAAGAAATGACCAGAGCAGCCTTGGTAGTCTTGTATGATGGGAAAAACAGGAAAATGGAACTGCTAAGAGTAATAGATATCAAAAATGAATCAGTAAATCTGATTTTGGCCAAGTTAAACATTCACAAGTCACTAAGTGACAGAACAAAGAATGACTGAAATTTTAGTTCATATTTATTTTCTTTTGAAAATATAAATACTTAATTACAAGATCAGATGCTGTATAGTCCACAGATCTTCCTGTGGCTTAGTGCTCTCTGTATCCTCAAAAACAGATCTGAGATCCACCCCTCATTGCTGAGCATTGCGTAGTTCAAGAGTATGGCAATTAAAAAAGGAATAAGTTTAAATTAAGGATATAAGAAGACACAAAACAACTGACGCCTAAGTTCCTCCTGTTTCAGAAGGGTAGCTACAAACAATATACATTTACAATATACAATTCATTGCCTGCAAACAATATACATTTACCACATAGCCTCATAGAATGTTTTATTTTGTCTCCCTTTCTTAATCGATACATGGCTATGAAAAGATGAAAAAAAACGTGATTGGAATGAAATGTGACCACCACTCTCATTCTGAAATTTTCCAACATTTTCAAGTTTAATATTGTTTAGATATATTGTTTCAGTGGGAATTTTATACATAAATCGATATTTCCAAATGAGACGCATACATGCATTTTTAGGAAAACAGTGCTTTCAAACCTGAGGAAAAATTCTGGACTCGAAAGTTTTCCCCCAAAATATCACTTACTCTAATAAAAGAATTTATTTTGCCCTTCAAATAATATGTTGCGTATATCTATGAAGCATCCTGGGTGTGACATTAATCAATATGGGTAAGATCTGTGTATTCTGTGCTGTTCTATGATCCTATGGTTTGTCCAACCGACATATCTGGCACAAACCAAGAACTTACATTRCTGAATATGT
This sequence comes from Amblyornis subalaris, assembly GCA_018881555.1. Classification (NCBI taxonomy): domain Eukaryota; kingdom Metazoa; phylum Chordata; class Aves; order Passeriformes; family Ptilonorhynchidae; genus Amblyornis; species Amblyornis subalaris. Next base: position 11,631 of record JACAXG010000002.1, on the reverse strand, counting down.
GAGGCCCTGTAATACAAACCAAATGCTGAACTGCCACTGTCTCAAAAAAATCAAACTTGTTTCTTTAAATCTCTGAGGATAACACTTATTAGAAAAAAATTTACACGTGCAGTGCACAGTAAATAATTACTGTAAAGATATGAACGGGCAAGGTTTGAACCATCAAAACATTTAAGAAGGAAAGAAATTTCTTCAGTTATTGCCAGGACAGTCATTAAGTTGGCTTACAATCTGCATAGTAGATGAAATGGGTAGGGCAACATCGAATGTAAGAAAATTCTTATAATAATAATTCTGGGGTTTTGTTTTGTAAACTAGAGCTTTTTCTGATGTACACATTAAGTAATACTGATTTTACAATTTTTTTTTGTGTTTTGATATAACTTTGGACTACCTAATATGACAAAATCAAACCACTTAGAAGTTTTTCGGAAAACTGACGTACTTGACTTTCACTCAGTGGGTCTCAGTATTTTAGTGGTTTTGTGGAACAGAAATCTGAAAGACTGAAAGGCATAAAGAAAAGAGAAATTATCTTGTTTCCCCTAGTGTTAAATAAGCCTGATAAGACTATGTCAAGATTGAATATCACAGGTAGATTTTGAGATAGTAATTCAGAGACCATTTGAGACAGCATTTTTTAATATTACTGAAGGATAAAATTTTGTAAAATTATATAGTGACATAATTGCGTGAAAGTTCTTGTTTTGTATCTTCGTTTGAATTACATCTCTACAGTTCAAATATTATAGTTATAGTGAAGGCATACAAAGGAATACAGTATTGGGGATCAGTTGATTATCATTTCAGTTTGATCACATCAACTGATTTTGACCAAAGAACAAACGGATAAAAGACACCAACATGGATACTACAGAGATTTATATGTTGCAAAGCATACTAACATTATATCTAACAACGTATTTGAGGTGAAAAAAGTGAATCTTTGGAAATAATCATTTAAAAAAATGTAAAATAACATACAAAATCAAGGATTAAATTTTCCAGTTTGTTTGTTTGTTTGTTTTGTTAAAAATACAAATTCGTTGATTTCTGAAAAAATACTTTGGGTTTTTTTTTCTTGTTCATAATTCATGAGGCTTTTGTTGGGTTTGGGTTTGTTTTTTTTTTTTATTTGAAGTGTGGGATTATCTTTCATTCAAATCTTCCTTCAGTAACATAATGTGAAATAGTTTAATGTAATTTTTAGTATTGAAAAGCAATATTTTCATTTACCCTTGAGATTGAACATCTTAAAATTTGTGTTATGTCAAATGCAAGTTACTAAATCTTTAAAGAGAGACATAGCCTATCACACAGCTCAAATACACAACTCCTGGACAGAGAAATGCCTATTATTTTAACTTCGTTAAAAATATAATTTTGGGGAAAAATAAAGTGCTTGTTAGTACAGCATAGGTGCGGTTATTCTTACAGAATTTTACAAACATTTATTTTATTAGGTGTTTTTTGGGTTTATTGCAAGTAAATCTCAACAAAAACCTTTCTGTAAATAAAACCACAAACCACAACAACATTGCCAATTCTTCATGTAAAAATTCATGCTTTATTCTTGTTGGTAATCTGTTTCTCAAAATCTTTATTCATATTTCAAAGCATTTTTGGGTTCAAGGCTTCATAAAAGCTAGCCAATAAACATGTGTAGGGAAGATGAAAGGTAAAATATTCAAGAATGGAAAAACAGCTTTTACAAATATTAACCCAAATCCTGGAGCAGGGTTTTGGTTGTGGGTTTTCTGCTCTTTATAGTGACTTTTATTTTGCTCTGTTTTATTATTAAATTTTTATTTCATCGCCTTCTTTTTTTTATTGTCTGGTTTCCTATCTAGAAGCAAAATGTCTAAATATTATTCATATGAACAGACTTCTTGAGAGCAAGACAGGGATTAGTGGTGCATATAATTGCTCGTGTACAATTGTAGTATGATAGTATTGAATTGGAAAAATCACAGGAGTGAGCTATACTGTTACAAGTTTTATAAAATAGCTGGCAGCTTTTTGTACAAGCAACATAGCAAATTAATTAAATTAATATTACATAATTTCCCAAATAGTATTTAGTACATTAAAGAGCAGCAGCTCTGAATTTTAGATTGTTGTTTACAGTGTCTTCTAATGTCATTAATTTGTTTATCTTTCACAATTAATTTTTTATGGTTTTTTTTATCTACAATTTGAGATGCTTTGACACATAGAAGAAAAAAGAACTGTGTCTTTGACTCCAAAAAAACATACAAAATTCTTTCTTTTAAAAAAAACAAAAAAAAGACAAATATGCATGCTGTTTACTTGTCTTTCTTTGTAACTTAGGATGGACTAATTTTTTAAAACTTCTTAAATCATGGATTCATAGAATCATTTAAGTTGGAAAAAATGTCTAAGATCATTGAGTCCAGCACTGCCATGTCCACCAATAAACCATGTCCTTAAGTGTCGTGGCTGCACATCTTTTAGTTTCCTCCAGGGAGAGTGACTCAACCACTTCCCTGGGCAGCCTCTTCCAATGTTTGACAACCCTTTCAGGGAAGAATTTTTTCCTAATACCCAATCTAAACATTGTATAGAAATAAAAACTGCAGGTGTGTTTTTTTGGCAATGGAGTACTGTGAAGATGGTGATCAGCTCCGCACCCATAGGTAGCAACAAGGCTCCTAAGTTTGGCTGCACACCATGAGGTCAGGACTTACCAATTACCATCATGGACAAAGCAGACTCATCTTGTGGAACATTAATTTAATTTATTGCAACTTAAAAATACAGTAAGATTTAATTAAGGAAGTTTTCCTAATTTAAAAATTCTATATTCTATTGTAGAAATGAAAGAGCAAACCCAAAGATTTCTTTGAAATATACAACAACAATATGAAGAAGAGAAAGAAATGTTGCTCAGGATTATATGTGTTTAGAAATATTCACTAAAGCTGTACGTTCTGTATTATCTCATATATCACACATGTAAATCCACACGGAACCATTTTTGCTCTATCATACCCAAAGATATTCAAGTTTATCAGTATATGTTAAGAAAATAAAACTCAGGAAATTGATAAATATTGATAATCTGACAAGCAATCCATAGGGCATTTGGAATATATATGAGGTTAGTGTTCTTATTCTAGCTGAATTTCTTACCAGACAGTTGGTGTATTCTCATGATGAAAAGAGAGCCACTGTTGCCATTTTTAGTCTTCTAAGGAGATACTTGCCAGGGCCTAAGGAACATTTGACATGAGGATCTGGGAAATTATTGATAACTGGGCAATACGTGAATAATAAATAGGCTACAACTACCCTCACCCAGTGACCCGCTCACCCTGCCACTGCCTGCTAAATCTGAAGGTAAATCAATGATCAGTCCGAAGTCTTCACCCAGCAGGTGTGGATTTCTTGATAGCATAATATTCTTCCTTGCCTTTGAGGTCTCCTTAGAGTACTTTTTACAAATTTGATGCAACTATATATTGATAGGATCTGAGTATTCACAAAGGTGTCAAGTTCTCAGTGGCGGGCTCTTTAAAATGTTTATGGAAGTTGCTCCAGATAAACTAAACTTACCTACTAATGCCACAGGAACCATGTTAACTCTTTTCAGTCACTCTGCTGTCAGACACATGTGACACAGGGTGTGTCATCATCATGCTTCACTCACATTAGCAAACCTTTTTCTCAGCTTCATTCATGAGTTAGCCTAAGCTTAACAGAGCTATACTGCTTACAATTCCAAAGCTAGTTCAATTGAGGTCAATGCAAGCTGATATCTCTGCAAAATACTGACATCCTTTAAAGACTTAAGAGCCAAAATCCATTGAAAATCACTGTGACATTGATCAAAAATCATGCAGCCCTTTCAAGAATCAAACTTTACTTTCTGTTTTCCTGCTGTTCAAGATGAGAGTAAGAAGCTTCTGATGTATCAGAATATTTTGGTCACCTTTTGAGTAGAAAAATTTCAGCAGCGTCAGCAAAATTCAACATGGGGAGCAAAAGAAAGATCTCCTTTATGGGCATTTTAGGCAACAAGACCAGCACGATTGGTCACCGATTTGCATTAAAACACTAAAATGGAAAATTTTTGCCATCCATTTTATAACTGAGACAAGAGTTGTTGCTCTGACACAGTCAGTAACACTGCACACCCCCTCCACAGGCAATGAACCTGAGCTAGGGATTAATCAGGGCTTTAATTTTTTATTCAGTGCAATTTATTTTCCCTCTAATGTCTTCTTTTTTTTTTTTTTCCCCAGAGAATAGATCTACAATAATTTTCAGAGATGGGAATTTTGCAATTTAATACAAGTACTGATAGATTATTTAATAGTGAATTCTATGGTCTTTTCAGATTATAAACATGAACATTCACTTATCTGCTTGGGTTTTCTGGCTGAAAATCTCCCTTAAGAATGTTTCTTTTTGTTACCAAATATATACTAATTTATTTAAATGCTGCTTTCAAAAACTGTAGTTTAAAGTTCATTTTAACATACTATTATTATTATTATTATTATTATTATTATTATTATTATCTGAGATTTACAACAGTTTTTTATTTAAAAGAAACAGTCAACATTTATCTGACACTTGTAATGAAATAAAATTTATTCACACAGAAAGATACATTAATGAGTAAGTAACAACAAATAAACTGAAAATGCAAGTCCTTTTTTTTAATTTGCTCATGCAGTTTTTCATTAAAGAAAATGTCATTATTTATGCATCAAGCCTCTTTGAAAATTGATATTTGTACTACTTTGGATAAACTAGAAATCTGTTGAATGCATAGCTGATAGTATATAAAATTACGAATGCTACTAATTTATATCAGAGTTGTGGAACTCCCTGTTTGTTGCAAGTTTCACGTTCTGTGCACTGACTAAGACTTTGGAATACAATGTCAAATAATAATAGTCTGTTTTTTATTCAACTACATTATGCCTCTTCTCTTTTTTCCTTTATATCCTGTCTACAGCAAATTTTAGCAAAGAAATCATAGATAATACGTGCCAAATTCCAAAGTTCATGTTAAATTATGATCAGTTTAAGGTGCCTCTAGGCCAAACCCTCTCAATATTGAGAGAGTGGAAAAAATTACTCTGTCAAAATTGACAGTTAAGGCTCAGAATGGATTATTGGTGTTTTCTTTTCCAGTAGCATCTCTGAGACCTGAGATAAATCCTGCCTTTTCTCAAGGTACAATGGCAACTAAGATATGATAATTTGATTTTTTTTGGTAGTGAAAAAGAATAACTGAATGGTCATTTGTAAAGTAATATAGCTAAAAAAAAAATTTAAAAAAAAAATTAGCTTAGGCTTGGGATACCCTTCTGTTTTTCTGGAAAGTAGGTGACATTCTTTTTATTGTGAGAAACTTGATATAATCTTTTTTTTTAAAAGACAAAAGATAGGGAAATACTTCTAGATTTAGGCACGACTACATGTTCTGACGGACTTTAAAAAAATGTTGTAAGATGCATGAGATCTTCATTTTGGATAGCAGATCTATGAAATTATATACAAATTATATATTAAAATAAGTATTACAAATTATATATTAAAATAAGTATAGTTCTTATAAAGCTCATATTTCTGATATTTTATTTAAATATTGATCACTTAATGAACTAACGCAACCAGAGACTTAACCACAAAGGAATGCCTCAACTTTGATAACTAAATTCAAACTGTAGATCCTCACAACCACAGCTAAGTTGCCACCTATTCCTGAAAGCTCCTAAGATAAATAGATGTCATTTCCTTTTTCCAAAACTTTGTATCTTGATATTCTAGAAAGACTTCAGTTTTTACAACACTAGACAGTCCATGGTCTTGTTTATATTTAAACTTTCCGATTAAACACAAGGTAGATATGATGTCCCCTTTAAATAACATCTCACTAGTTGTAACTAAGTCAGGATATGATTAATTTAACTAAATTGAATATAGTTCAGGCCAAAGATTAATTTTCTCTAGTGTCCAAAGAGATCCAAGCCCTTATCTATCATCTGAGTTTGACAGTGTCCTATCTCCCAACACACTGTAGACAGCAGTTAAACATAATTTCTGGAAACTCTATGTCTTTGGAAAAGCTGTACTAAGCGGAAAAGGAATTTTTTAAGATGGCAGTGTTTTGGGGTGTTAGTAAGATGTATTCTGGGAACCAGTTCTGTGTTTTGAGACTCTCAAAATTTCTAAGTAAAATGTAATTACTTTAAACCACTAATTCTAATTAGTTAAATAAAAATAATTAAAACACACCTTCAGGCATCATATTTATTAGTGGACAGTTTGTTTTGATCCATCAGTGGTTGCTTTTGTTTCAGTCCCATACTCATTTCCAGGCAGGGTTATTCTAGCAGGTATTATAGTAAAAACCTATTTAACACAGAGAAATTTTTTTTCTCTGATGCCAAATGCTGGAATGCTGTGTTGCTTAGAGTATTGATACCAATTTCTTGTGGTTTTATTATTTGAAAGGATATCAGGAAGGCAGCAAAACAATGATATTCTGCTGCATTGAATGCTGTATAAGAATGGGAATTAACTATGAAAAGGAACAGAATTTTAATTTCTGTCAGTAGTAGCAGATTCTTGCATATGCAATTGTTTTAAAGTTTGCAGTCCTTATTATTTAGATTGGGAGTTTCACTTTTCTTTAACTTTTAGTTGATATCACCAACAAGCATAGTCAAATCCAGGATTGTTTAAAGCAAGTTAACCATCTTGGTCTTTGAGTTATACTTTCTGTAATAAAACAAAGTCTTTTTAATTCAATGGGAAATAATGAAGATTTTAAATTTCATGTAAACAATATTTTCAGGGAGTTTTGAATGGTATCCAAAGTAACCATAAATGAAGCTCTCTACATTTAAATAATTCAGCATAGAGTCGAAAGTGGCACTAACAGATGGAAAATTAAAGAACACTGACTTCTCTTTCTGAAATGAGTCATTGAAAACGGACTCAGTGAAATACAGGAAAAAAGCGCCCAAGGTGCTTTGTTTGTTTTAGGATTTTTTTAGATCTGTTATACATATTAATTATAAATTAGAGACACAGATCTGAACTGAAGGGTATAAATGTTGAAGAAGTTACAAATAATTGAAAAAGCAGGAAGTCCTTCAGGAGTTAATCTTTCTTTAAAGGATTATGTTTCTCATTTTGTTTTGGAAAGCTGAATTCTTGGACTCATGGGAAGGTTCTTTATAACGTAGACATGTGACTCTTCTGTTCCGAGCTGACTGACAAGATCTAATCTAATCTACATGGGGCATTATTATCAGAAATATTTTAATTATGCATTTTACTTGATTTGGAGAATTTATCTAAAGTAATGTTGAAAAATAAAATCTCAACTATCAAGCATTTGCTGGCTTTATAATTAATAAATTAATTTCCTAGTCACTCAGGTATAGATAAAACAGATGGTTGAATCTAAAGTTTTTCTGTTACAATTTTCTCCCCAAAGTAATTTACAAATTCTCTTTTTCTCCTTACTTGTTCATCTAACCAGAAATAGATGCACATACTTGAACATATACAGGTGTTTGCATGAGAGATCAAGCTACCTGATAGAGAAACCAGAAATTACTTAAATGGAAAAAGTGTATGTTTGCCAGTTCAATCTAGTTCAAAGGTCCTCATCCTACTACAATTTTATGCATATATCAGCATGTTATGGGTTAGAAAAAAAAAAAAAAAGTAGTTAAAAAAATTGTTTCCTTTCCCCCCCCCGGGGTACCAGGGAGGTTGTGTAGTTGGAGAGGGGCTGGCCGGGAATTGATGGGCGATACTTAAGAACAAAAGG